>JAJLUM010000153.1:0-17980 GCA_030564265.1 Blastobotrys attinorum
AAAAAAAAAAAAAAAAAAAAAACAGAATAGCGTATTATTTTTGACTTTTCCCTTTTTCTCACCCCACAACAATTACCACATCTTTTAGTTGGCTGATTACCCAACAGCTAAAAGAAACATGTATAACTCTAGTTCACAGCCAGCAGATAAGAACGATGGTATGACCAATTTCAAAAAAAAAAAAAAAATAAACCAGTGCACTAACCAGAACTCCTACACAGCGGGCCAACAAGTCGACATCAAGAAGGAATCAACTAGCGCTACCACGGCCTCTTCGTCGTCCATGTCCATTAGCGCCGTCCTAGGATCAGATCCCCCAACGCAGCAGGAGAAAGACACTAACCTTCCGTCAATCAACGAGTCTAAGAACATCTCGTCGTCCACAACAGAAGGAGATCGTGGGTCGGGAAGCGCGTTTGTATCAAGCAATTCCAACGGGAGCCAACAATATACTCTCCCGCCAATGCAATTCGACCCAGCTTTAGACCAGCGAAAACAGAATCTCAATCAACAAGCGCCAGCAGGCAATGGTACCAGTAGCCAACCAGCTAGCTCAGGAACAACGCCCCAGAGCAAAACCAGCCCGCCGCTGAGGGCAGAAGATGCTGTGGCTCGTCTGAAAAAAAACCAGGAGACCCAGTCGATTGACGATGAGCAGCAGCAACAACAAGGCCTGAGTGATGGCGGAAGTAGTGCAGGAGGCTCTTATCACCGTCACCGTCCGCACCACCACCACCATCACCATCACCACCATCATCACCACCATAAGCATAGTCATAATCATAACCACAGGCACCAAAATGGTGGTGAGGCTGGCTCTTCTCCCGTTCCCCATAGAGGCACCGCTGCCGAACCACCCCAGACAAAGCAGCATCTGGCAGTAATAGTAGATAGTTCAGATGTATACGAGGCGGCCAAAAAGTTCCCCAACCGGCACCTAAACTCAATTGTGTACCGCGAGTTAGCGCCGGACGAGGTTCTGCTGCCTCGATTAGACAAGGAGATAAATGCAACGATCCAAGTGAGAATCCCATCGCGGTTCTTGGACGAGCAGAGCGACCCTGTGCAGAAAAGAGAGGCGTGGGGCACTGATATTTATACAGACGATAGCGATCTGGTAGCTATTCTGTACCACAACGGGTACCTGACGCTGTCGAGTAGTGAGGGCACCGATGGCAAACGCACTGTGCCTCACCAAGACTGTATCGTGACAGTGCGAATCCTGCCTCGACTCACGCAGTACCGTGGCTCTTACCGAGATGGGTTTAACTCGCGGTCGTGGCTGACTCTGCACGATGGCATGTCGATCAGTGTCGAGAAGGTGCAGTTTGTAGGCGAGGGTCGAGCTGAGCAGGCTCCACGGCTCAAGAAGCAGCGGCTGGAGGAGTGGAACGAAATGAGGAGGTTCACGTTGGACACGTACCCCAAGTTTGTTGTGGACAATGACAAGGTGACGCAGTTTCGGGCCCGGTACAAGGAGGCTTCGGCGTCGTAGGGACTGTCTGGTGGACCTAGATGGATACTGTGTGGGGATCGAGTTGGAGACTGGATCCAGCGTAACTGGTTACAGGCTGAACACCAGTCAAGCACTGGAACCCACACTACTAGCTAGACTGGAGCCCATACAAGCTAGACTGGAACCCACAATAACCAGCTAGATAAAGCTCATTCTTGAGCCTCACTTCAGCCTCATGTGTGCAGCACCAGCGTATTCCAATGACGACTGCGCAAGATGCCTCTGAGCCCGCAGCTCATCTAAAAAACCCGTAGCTTAGTGCCTAAAAAAAAAAACACTAGAGAATGTGACCTTATTTAATATCCCCCACATGTATCTCCTATATAAGCAGAAACCCAGGGTCCTGGACCTTGGGCCCATTCCTTCATGCAGCCCCGTGGTAGATATAATATCTTATCTAAAAAGAGAAAGCGACGTGATTGATCTTCGACCAGTGCAGTATCTAATATACTCTGCCAAGCGATCCAACTGTAATTTCATTCGCTCTCATAAGACCGAGTCAACGTGTGTGCGGTCCCCACCTCTTGTCTCAGCCGGGCCTAGCTCCGCATATATAAGGCCGTTCGATCCTGTTCCCAATTTGGCGATTGGTTAGAGGGGTCCAAGCAGAAGAGAGGACGAGTTGTCTAATCGTTGTTCTTTTTTTTTTTCTTTATTTATTTTATTTGTGTGTGATAGAGAGATTTTTTTATTTATTTACTGCTAGTTCTTTTAAGCTATTAGTGCCGTCTTATAATATTCATATATAAACTAGTCTATCAGCTCTGGGATAAGAGACGAATTTCGCAGCATCGCACCGGCAGAAGAGCTTCACAACAGAACAACAGGAAGAGTCAATGTCTACGGCTGTTATGAACGTACAAATAAAACCTGTGGAGTCTCTTGAGAAGCCTGTGGATCCGCAGGATCCACAGAACTCTCAGGAAACAAAGCGAGAGGCTGCTGCCTACCAGAATCAGCAAAACCAACAGAAGCAACTAACTGAAAACTATCCACGCAGAAACAGCCTAAGCTCACAAATAAGGGCATTCAGTAAGCGAGTCGTAGAGCAAATCAAAAGTGCTGCTCTGGTGGACCTGCGCAGAGGCCATTATCCCGACCTCATGAGCCACTCACGGTTCAGCAGCCGCAAACTTCGGCGGCAGAGGTCTCTATTGAGAAATGCCCAAATAGCTCAGGACCTGTTTGTGCCTCTATACGAGCCTTTAGAGCCGAACTACTCTGCCGGGGTGGTTTTGAACACCTCTGCAGCTGACCCAGTGAGGCTGGAGCAGCCAAACCGGCAAAGGGGGAAGCCTAGATGCCAAAGCGGACACAGTGGAGAGAAAAATGGACCCAAAGATCAGGTTCTCGGACATCTGAGGCCCCAGGACCTGGATAGTGATGACCCAAAGGTTCAAGACCTATGTAATGACGACCCAAAGGCTCAGGACCTAGATAATAACGGCTCCAGGCCTCAGGACCTAAATGACCAGCAACAAGCTTGCCCGGTAGCTCAGCCGCAGAGAGGTGCCGGCCCTCCGACCCCCAATAAAAATTTGAGCATCCATATAATCGACCACCACCACCTGAACAGAAGTCACCAAGCGTCCATGCCGGAGAAGTCGAGAGAAAATGGCGATCTGGTGGAAGCGAAACGCTCTGTAAGCACTGACGACACAATAAAAGTGGATGAGGAGGTCGAGCATGCGGCTGAGCACTCTGCGGCCATTACGTCAACTGCTAGTAATACCACCACTAGAACCACTACGAATAGCACCAGCGAGGAGACAGAACAAGAGGAGTTTGAGGAGGAGGAGGAGCGGATCAACCCTGCGTACAGAGCCTGGAAAAAGCGGCGACGGGAGTGGACTAAGGGCCAGGACAAGACGACCACGGTGGAGGAGTTCCAGCAGTGGAAAGAGAATGGGCCGCTGAGATCTGTGCCGGAGGAGGCCTATACGAATGTTTACAAGATGCTTGTGAAGGACTGTCGCCAGCTGAAGGAGCCTATGAATCTGGCTGATGCAGTCCGGGTGATGAAAGTAGGCTGGCAAGCGGATGGGACGTGGCCGGCTGAGTAGGTATGCTGGATGTAGGCGTTGAGGTGATGAACTAGTTGTAGGGATTAGGCTGGTTGATGTACTAGTAGTGAGCATTACGTTGGAGTACCAGTTGTAGGGATTAGGCTGGATGATTTACCGGGCTACATGCATGAGCCTGGCACAATGTTTTACTAGTTGTAAGCATTATACTGGCTGATGTGCTAGATTTCGAGCATGCGGCTGATACAGTGCCGCTATTTGAAGAATTAGGCTGGTACGGTGCACCAGTCGACAAGCACCGGTTCTGGAATAGACTTACTAGGTTATAGGCGTGGATACAGAGTAGACTACTCGCCTCACGAGTATCAGGAAAGTCGGTCTTTTTTTTACTAATATAATTCTACTTTTTTGCATGAAATAGTGTTTAGCGCCTAGGCGGTATAAGACCACAAACGCCAGAAGACCAGCATAGAATGAGCCGAGATGGCACCTGATCTCTTCTCAGCTGAGCTAGTTGGTTTCCTCAGGCACATTAAAAACCAGAGCCACATATGGCTCCTGCTATTTATTCTTTGCATGGTAAGCGAATCAAGCTCAGCGCGATTTTTCGCTGAGCAAGCTCTTCTGGTGACCATCTCGAGGATACGCATATCAAGACTTTGGTGTACTGGAATAAGGGAGAAATCTTAAAGGAACTGAACAGCCTGTGCGATGTCCAGGAAGGATTGGATCACGTCACTAGACAATCTGTGGACGTTTGAAAACCGAGCAGATGATCAGGCGTTCCTATTGAACTCCAATTCCACCCCAACAGCCCCACTGAACTCCTATTCCACCCTTATTTCGCCCTACTGAGCTTTAGATTCACACTGATCCAGTCCCACTGAACTCCAGATTTCTCCCTTATTCAGTCCTAAATAACCCCAATTCCATCCTCATTTAGCGCTACTGAACGCCAGACTTCACACCGATCCAGCCCTACTGAACTCCGGAATTCATCCTAACAGTGCCACTGAACTCCACTTGTTTAGCCATACCTACTAAAGTCCAATTTCCCTTATTTAGCCCTAATGAACTCCAGATTCACCCTAACAGCCCCACTGAACTCCAGATTCACCCTAACAACCCTACCGAACCCCAGACCTCACCCTAACAGTCTCCTCCAAAACACGAATATCCTCGTCGATCATCTCAGCCCAGTTCTGCACATCACCAGTCTCCTTCACCCTATTCAGAGCATTGTCGGCCACATCTTGCAACTGCTTCGTCACCTTACCTAGACTCTTGGTCTGCTTCTGCAGATTCAACCTCTGTTGCGATATCAGCTTGTCGATCTCGTGGATCTCAGTGATCTTGTCCTTGAGAGGCTCTTCCAAAGCTCTTGGAACTGCGGCCAACTCTTTTTCAAACTTTGTAGACGCATTGGCAGCAATGTCATATCGCTCAGTCTGCCCAATCCAATTGTCCCGAATCAACTTATTGGCACTAGTTTCCTTGACCATACTTTATCTTACCCAAGAAATACCGACTCTTTCTCTCAGATCGGTGGTGGAGCGAGATACCCGCTTTAAATTATCCCAACCATCTCTCTCACCTTGTCTCTCTCCACCATCACCACACACCAGCTACTTTCCCCAGCCATAATTGGCTAGTACAACAGGAAAAAAAAAAGAAACATAATGATAGAGGCATTCAGTACAAAGGTGGTAGCAAATCTAGAGAACGCCCATATCGAGAGCATATATGCATACGGAGACAAACTCCTCCTGGGGCTGGCCAACGGAGACCTGCAAGTGTACACTGTAGATGACCCTTTTTCTCCAAACCTCACCGCCAAACTGACAAAAACATTAAACGAACAAGGCAAAAAGCCCATAAAACAGATTGGAGCAGTAAAAGACGCCGGGGGTCTTATAGTGCTCTCCGACGGAATCATCAATGTCTTTGATTTAGAATCCTTGACCTTGATGGAACAACTACAGCATACCAAAGGCGCAACAACTTTCGATATTATAGACGGCATTCTAGAGCTAGACGGCTACCAGTCAATGGTATCCAGACTCGCAGTAGCGACCAAAAGGAAACTGATCATATACGAATGGAAGGACTCAGAATTCGCTTCCCACAGCGAAATCCAGTTGTCTGACCAAATAAGAACAATATCATTCCTAAATCACAATAGAGTGATTTGCGGACTAGGGTCAGAATACATGCTTGTTGATATTGTCAGTGGATCGGTGGTTAATACCATTGTTCCCGGATCAGACTCCACTCCTTCTTTTACCAGCGTGGGGATGAGCTATATGGGAATCGGATCTCGTCAACCCACCCCTCTATCCACGCGTCTGGGCGAAAAAGAAGGTGATGCATTTATAGTCCGAGAGTCCTCAGGACAGTTTGTAAATGCTGAAGGTCATCTCCGGGGAGAAATCGTACAGTTTGGGACCCCACATCCCGATATTATTGGATATTCTTATCCATACTTGGTGGTTGTGGCCGACAGTAAGCTGGAGATCCGTAATGCTGAAACAATGACGGTTCTACAGGAAGTTCCGTTTGATGCCAAATGCATAAATAATGGCAAGCTGTTGTATGCCGCTAGTGCGGATAGTGTCATGAGGTTGATAGCTGGTGATTTCGCCTCTCAAGTCCAAGTGCTAGCCACCAACCAGCATTTGAAGGAGGCAATATCGCTGCTCAACCAGATAGAACCGGTTCTGATCAAAGATAAGGAGAATATGCTGAGAGACTTGCTCATGCTTCAAGCAACAGACATGTTCAAACAGCACCAGTTTGAGGATGCACTGCAACTATTCTCTGACATCTCTGCCCCTCCGTCTGTAGTAATTTCATTGTTCCCTGAGGAAATATCGGGGGATTCGAGACTGGAGAGTCATGAGCCAGAGATAACTAAGCAGAAACTCGATCAAAAGTCCTGGCACCAAAACCAAGATCAAGATCTTGAGCCGCATCGTACAACTACAGAACCAATCCCAGAACCAGAACCCACCAGCACTAACCTCGGGTCAGAATTCAAACCCGCTGTAAGAAAGCTCCAAGACTATTTATCAGACACCAGACGACGTATTGCCAAACTTTCAGAGACGTCAGAAAAAATTCAATTCCAAGGATTCGAGCTCTCGGAAGAAATCTATGGAGACTTGTCGGTCGCTGCCACTCTCGTAGACACTACTCTGTTTAGATGCTATGTGCATATATCTCCGGCACTGGTAGGACCGCTAGTTAGAGTGTCAAACCATTGCGATCCAAATGTTGTTCGGCCCAAGCTAGAGGAACTGGGTAAGTGGCGCGAGTTAGTAGATTTTTACCATGGAAAGGGTCTCCACAGAGAGGCTCTAGAGCTTCTGCGGAGACTGGGGAAACAAGCCGACAGCGAAATATATGGCATCTCTGGGCCAGAGCCCACAATTAGATATCTGCAGAGGCTGGACGGGACTCATTTGGATCTCATATTCGAGTTTGCCGCCTGGCCTCTGGAGTGTGACCAAGAACTGGGGCGGGAGTTGTTTATGCAGGACTCACGGGAGAGCATGTCTCTTCCACGACAGAGGGTTACCAAATACTTGAGAGACCTCCCGGATCCTTCCTGTTACTTGGCTATCGCCTATTTGGAGTACATCACTGGACAAATGGGCGATAATTCTCTTACAATGCATAATACCCTGGGGATCATGTACATTAAAAGCATTCAGAATGGGAACCAGGATATATATCTGTCAAAGTTTCTAGAATTCATCAAAGTCGATGAAAAATACAGACCCGATAGACTTTTGTTGGATATCCCAGCAGACAATCCGATCTTTCTCGAGGCCCGAGCTATTTTGTACGGAAAACGAGGAGAGCATAAAAAGGCTCTAGAAATCTACACATTCGATATTGGTGATCATGTGCGTGCTCGCGAGTACTGTACCGATGTTTACTCTACTGATCCTGAGAAGGGACAAGAGTGCCTGCATATTTTACTCACCTCGTACCTGAGCCGCAGACCGGACGGCTCACAGACAGGTGGTGATCCAGCTGGCTACGACAAAGCAATTATAGACCTTTTATCAACGCAAGGATCCAGAATGTCAGTGATTGATGTTATACAAAAACTCCCTGTTGACTTTCGGATTGCAGATATCAATTCATTTCTGCAGTCACAAATAAGGTCGTTGAACTCTACATCCATGTCGGGTCAACTTGACGCATCTTTGAGGAAGGTCGACCTGATTCGGACTCAGGAAGAGCTTCTCGAGCTGGGACAACACAATGCTTTGATTACCAACTTGCGGACATGCAAAGTGTGTACTAAGCGGTTGGGCCACTCTGTTATCGCAATGTTCCCCAATGGCGATGTCGTGCATTATGGGTGTGCTGGTCAATACGAGGAAGCACAAGCACAGAGAAAAGATCGACTCAAAGGTGTCAAGGTTGGGTCCCGTCGATAGTCAAGTTATGATGCCAGCTCATTGATTGAAGTGTTCTTTCTAGTGTGATTTTTTTTTTTTTTTTTTTTTATTATTATTATTATTATTATTATTAATATTAATATTATATGCTATATATACATATTCAACTTCAGTCTATAATTCACTGTCTATCAGCAAGCTTGGAACCCCACACTCGTATCCATCACTATAGGGACCGCAAGTATGTCAAAACACCGGAACAATATTTAGCCAGCTTTTCCAGTCGATCTGCTTCAGCTTGTTGCTGAGCCTCCCACATTTGCAGGCTATGGTCTAAAAGAGATCCGTGAGCCAGTATGACATCAGCATGAACTCGCAATAGCATTGCCATCCAAGCTTGGACAAATTCATAATCCTGCTTCCGCTCCAATTGGTATGTCAGAGCATCGATGAAGGACTTGAATTCGGTCAGAGGGGGAGAGGTACTCAAAGATCGAATCTCCATGTCTGTAGCACTTGGCGAGAGAGTTTTCAAATGCCTCATCAAAGAAGAGAAATTCCTTTCACGAAGCAGCTTAGTGAATTCACTTTCAGATTCAGCGAAATTTGGTTTACGCGATTCCAGTGAATCCGACTCAGTCATATCGGTATCTCCGTTTGCATCTTTCTTTTCACCAACTGATCCAGCCTGGCCCAGAAAGAAAGGTAACTTTTCTGGTTTTTTTGGAGCCTCAGTAGGTTTGTTACGCATCTTAATAGTGTCCAAATGAACCAAAGTGTTGTACTTAGCACGCGGCAGCGTACTCAACGTTAACAATTGTTTGTTCAATTGGTCCACAGTGGAGTAGTACATGCCACTGTCGCTGATATCCTCTTCGTCAAAAGCCCCTTCCAAAACGTTTGCCCCACCTTCACCAGATGAAGTAGGCATGGCAATGTCGTTGATCTCTTCTTCCGAGATGTGTCTAGAAGCAGTTCCTCTCGAGAACTGCGATTTTTGTGTCCAAAGCTGTACACCCACACCCTGAACGTGAGCAGTAGCTAGCCACTCACCGTTAGGGCTGATTCTGAGACATGTCACTACTGAAGGTACCCTGACGGCATCTATACATCCACCCGAGGGCAAATCCCAGGTGCGAATAGTTGAGTCCAATGCGGCTGAGATAACCCATCGTCCATCCGGGGTGAAATCGTATGAAGTGATTCGATTAGCATGACCCCATAGCTCTCGGACAATCTTACAGGTTGCAATGTCCACCACTACAATGCTCAGGTTATCCAAAGCGACAGCGGCGAGTGGTCCATGCATCCTCAGATCCGTAGCAGAGGACTCGAATATTACAGTGCTGAGCAACTTGCCGGTTTTGAAATCGTGCAACGCCAGCTTTCCATCCAACGAAACCGAGATTATAGTCTTGTTCACAGCATCTACTGTCAGCCCAGTGACAGCTTTGGTATGGGCATTAGCCACTTGACGTCTAAGCTGGCCACTTTGGAGGTTATAAACCGCTATGCTACCGCCACTTGAGCCTACCAATGCAAAGTTGCCACACTGAGTGATAGCTATGCTTTTCACAATTCCACCATCTATGGTTTTCAAGTTATGGCTGCCTACAATCCCTCGAGAGCCACTCCAAGTACGGGCAAAGGTGCTATTTTGGTGAGATGTTACAATGTTATCCCACTGGTTCTGTTTATCAGCCTGGTAACATAGTCCCGAGATCTCTGGGAATTTCTCCCTAAAGGTTTGTTTGGTGGTACTCTTTTTCCCCCCAGTTCTCTGGGAAAACTCTTGAGACTGGGAGTCCTTTCGCAGTGAAAAACTCCATAGAGATTGGTCCTTGGAGGCACTCAACAAGAAATGAGCTTCTTCATCTGTGAAAGAAATGGTGGAAGGTGGACGGGAATGACCACCACGGGATCTCAACACTCTTGGAGGTGTAGTGATAGTGCTGTTAGAGTTGGTGATAGTGGGGTCAAATACCATTTCTTGAACCAAGTTATCACCACCATTAGACACTACAATCGGCTGGCCGTTTAGGAAATGCATATTGGAAACCCCACCGGATGCCTCATCGTGAGCGTGCCGAACTGAATGAATCCGCTTTTGGCTATTAAGGTCGTAGAAAAACATGTGCCCTGCAGATGTGCCAACACCTAATTGGGCAGTTCCATCGGTCCTGAATGATAAACATGTAACCCTTTCATCAAGAGAAAGTTGGAACAATGTGCTTGCTGTCTTTAAATTAAACAAGTGGACCTCGCCGGTCACAGTAGCCACAGCGACAATATCTAGAGCCGGAGCCGGTTCTACAGCAGCAATAGCTGATCCAAATTCTTTGAAGGTATGGATCACTTTACCAGACCTGACATTATACAACACCAATAGGCTGTCAGTGACGATCAAAATTTTGTTGAGATAAGCTGGCATATGAACCAGTTTTTGAGCTTTTCCCAGAACCTTAGGAAGTACATAACTTGTATGATATTCGTTTTCATTAGGGTTCTTTGGATTGATCTTGTATATAAACACTGAGTGGTCTGTACCTATACAGAGGTATTCCCCAAAGACAAGAATATCGTTGACCATTTGATGATCTCCTTTGAGCTCAACGGTTGATTCGAGTTTCCCCCGTTTGTAGATACCCACGATATTACCCCACGAGGCAAAAACATAGTGGAAATGGGTATACAAGCAGGTGATTTGATTTGGAGTTTGGCTAGATACAAACAGCAAATGGAGAGTCGAGGCATCAAAAATCTGGAATGAGCGACCAACCGATGTGGTGATTGTGAAACTTTGTCCCAGGGATGTGACAGCTAACGGAGTTGAATCTGACACTAATCCGATGGTTCGAAATGGCGAAAAGATCTTCGATGCCGAGAATTTTTTGGCTGGCTTGTCCTCTTTGCCTACCTTTCTCTTTTTTAGTTCCGTCATTGGGGTGTGTGATGTACGTGAAATCTCGAATATGCGAAATAGCCTAAAGTGTGTGAAATTTTTTTGTGCGCGGCTCAATTTTTTTTTTTTTTTTTTTTTTTTTTTGCGGATGCTTCAGCCGCACGGGCGCACCACTGCTTATGGAGCCTATTTCCTGATCATATCCTTAGTGTGTTTCACTTTGAGCAGATACTGAATTAAAAATGTATCAAGCTTGTTTAATCACCGGAAATGTGAGATAGATGCGTGCAGTGCCAAACTTAGATTCGTGCTATACGGGGGTTCCGAATTAATATAAAAACACAGCTCCTTGGCCTAATCTCAAAGTAATTATCTGCCTTTATATGCTATACAACTATAATGATGCAAGACCAGTTATTCGAATATCTGAAAACGGAGTTTACCAATGATATCAAGTTATTATCAGTAGGTTGCGAGTCATTCGAGAGAGGCGATTTTGGCCAGAAGGCGATTGATTACCTTGAAGAGCCAACTTGCCCCATGTGGTGCATGGGCATATTTTGTCTTGAGGGCTACGCGAAACAAATCAGTCACGTGAATCCTATACCTTTATCAGAAAAAGAACCGGTTGCTGAAGTAGAAGCTGACTTGGATGCCTTTGAACCAGGTAGAGTATTGTGCACATGGCCCCAAGTGAGTGGCAGGTTTGGCCATCCTGATCAGCTCCAGTATCGAGCAACTTTTCCACAAGCCTCTAGTTCAAAATCTCGAGATTCAAACTTGCGGAAGATCATTGAATCGATTAAAAGTGTAGAAAAACGAAACAATATCAAGAGGGCCATTGAAAAATCCAAGAAGAAATTTAATGTCTTCGAGGAAGACTACGTAGATTACATGGATTCTCCTCCTAGGAAAGACAATGATTATCATAACTCTATAAAGTCGGTGTTTTGTGCTATCGAATACATCTTTAATATGATGTATAAAGGTACCGGTTTAGTATTCGACATGGATGACGTAACCAAAACTGAATACTTTTCAGATACCCGTGGGTTCAATCAATTGAACGTGAGAATTCAACGTGATAGCTTTGAAAAGTATATTTCTCCGAAGGGCCCTAAGAAACATAAGAAGTATCGACCCACGAAAAAACCTGTATTTACGAAGCCAGTAAATTTAAAGACCTGCTCAGAAGACGACAGGAATACTCTCCATGAAAAAAACCACAATAAAACACCGCCGTGTGCCACATTGCTTGTCGCAAGTGGAGCATACCCCCAACAAGGTGGTGGATATGGAGCTGTGGCTAACAATGGAATCCCAATTCCACCTGAGATTGACCTTGATAGCTACATGGGCGACATCAGCAGGGAGGAGAAAATTAAGCTGAAAAACATGTGTAGATTGAGGCATTATATGATATTGGACGAATGCTTCAAAGTTGGAGTTGACCGGCAATGCAAGTACCACGTGGGCTATGACCGCTCGTTCTGGCAAATCAATCGGCTATCAGAAGAACCAGACTTTTCTAACTGGAATCGAAACGATACAATTCCACGTATAACGGTGTCTAATTTCAATGAGGATGACATCAAGAAGTACCCAGAAGTAAAGTATGATTATTCCAGGCTCTTGTTTTGTGAGGAACCTAGTGTGGTTTATGAGCTGCTTTGCACAACAGCGGATTCGTTTTTCGATACATTTCCAGAGTTCGAGGACGAAGATCGCTTGATAGCTCTGATGAACAATGAAGGGGAGCCCGGTGGGTACTTCATACGATATCTAAATAACAGTTTGCGACAGACAATCAAGGACCGAGGATCACTCTTCCGTGATTACTTGAGTCACTATGATGAATATCACGAGGCTCCTATGTCTAAAGAATCCCATCAATTGCTTATATGCTATGAAGCCAAAGATCTCAATTCGTGCACAATCGTAAGCGACCTCTCTGACCCAACTCAAGAGGCGTATGAGGTTGATATCGATGACCTCGGATTAGAACCGGGAATGCGGCGCGAGTCCCACGATTGTACTTTCAAGCTTCTCCTATTTCCGATTGTTGGCAAACGATATAGTGGTGGAGACCCTTATCAGTTAAGGCATGGTATTCTTGAATTCAAACTCGAAGTGGAGATTTTCAAAGCATCAATTGGGAGTGCAAATGCGGGAGAAATGTATGATTATGGGAAGTTGCAATATATTGATGAATATGATAACGAACAAGTGAAGTTGTTCATATTGAAACAGAAAGCATATGGAAGAAAACCGATAAAGAAGAGTTTCACGGACGGTGTGCTATTGGAAAGCCTCTGGTTTGAGTTCCATTGGAACATGAAAATTTGCCTCACAGGATATCTCATGAAGTTGCCAATAGTCTTCAAAATTCTACCCCAGTCCGATGATAAAAGCTGGAATTTACTTGGTGAGAATGACAATGACTATAACTATGCTGATGGAGAATTGGATTATCTGTCAAGACAGGGGATTCACTTGAATCAGGAGTTCCGTATTGTCAATAAGAGAGATGCCAAGTGGTTTGGTTTTATTACAGAGATGGGGACGAAAGACTTGGCTCGCGGGTGGACTTGGATTCATGAGCCTGAACGCCGATTACAGAAACTTGTTGAATGGCCAGAGTTCTACGATTTCCGATAGGCGCTGGACTGCTCTCAGTTTCATTCCGACGTCTTTAATCAACCTCATCGACTGATCATGCTTCTATTGTATCAATGCCTATCTCCCAGAGAGTTCCAAACACTCCTGGCAGGCATTGTCCCTTTTTTCCGGCTCAACGAGCGGATCAGATATACAGATGATAGTTGCACTCGAAGGAGTCGGTTAATTTAAACTTGAATTTGTAGTACCTCCACTCCAAACATTATATCGTTCTAAAAAAGCTGAAGAAATGCCTTGAGCAGGTAACTGTGGGTTACCAAGAGTGGTTCACTTGATCTTATTTTCGGCTGTAAATGCTCCTAGATAATGTGCGTGGAACTAGCAGCTTGTTTAGTCTTATTTTCATCCAGGTAATTTACGCGCACCACTAGTGCATATATATCTTAGATTCTGTGCGTAGAACTAGCATGTTTCAAAACATGCAGAAAGTTAATAGTCTCCTAAAATTATAACGAAGTGTATCACAGCATGTTTAAAATTTTCTATATAAATGGGGATCACTTGAAGGTGCTCCAAAGTCAGGCTCTACATGTTGTCAGATACATTTAGTACAATGAGCTTCGCCGATGACGTAAAAAAAACTGCGAACGATATGCAATCGATTAGGGTACCTGGTCGCATAGACGATTATTTCGACGATTACGATGGATGTGAAAACAGAGAATTTGGACTCAAAGGCAATGGTTATCTTAGGCAACCAGAGTGTCGCACATGGTGTGCCGGTATATTTTATCATGGGTGATGTTTATGCTTCTTGTACTTTTTTTTGTACGGTCGAGATGGTGTTGTTTTGTTCTTCCTTTGAACGATCCAATTTTCAACTTGCCAAAGAAGATGCTCATCACTTGCGGACTCCGACATTGGTTCCATTGATTTTAGAAAACGTTTCCGATATGCATGCTTTTTAAGTAGTGGTAAAGCTTCGAACAACGAGTTTAACAACATATTCATTAAGTCTTGAGGTATTCCTGTATACTCGCTTGCCATGATGCGAACTTCATCAACTCGGATTTGAGGAAACTGGGATGTATTGTTGATATCCCAATCTTCCACCCTATGGCGTTTTAAGCTAAAACCTTTCTTGTTCCAATTTTCATAAGATGGATTCATATCCATGTGCGTCAAGACGAACCCGGACATATCACACAAAACGCCATATGAGCATTCACGGTCAATACATCCTGTGAGAAGCTGATCACTTGCGAAGGCATATTTGTCTTGAAATGCCTTCATTGCAAGATCAGAATCAGAACTAGGAGGGAATCCATATTTAGCTTCGAACTCTTTAGCTGTTTCTCCTGCAGGCTTTGATTGGGCGGCCACTCTCTCCTTCATATATTCGGTCCAAAACTCAATTGCACCCAAGGTCGTTCCAAACTCTGGGCTCTTAAGTTCGCCCACAATTAACGTGATCCGTAACGGAACATCTTTCAGCTTCTCGAGGAGCTCTTTTGGCGCAATTTTCCAGATCCTATTCAGATACCAATCTTTAAATACCAAACTAATCTCGATATCTGGCATTATTTTTCCGAATAGACCGTTGGAATGCACGGGTTTCCGCTCAACAGTGAAAGGTGTCCCCAGAAGAAGTGTTTCAAGGAAATTGCATAGGGAGATAAATATTTGATCGCACTGAGTTTGAACGACATATTCTTTAGGATGGGGAGGCTCAATTGAGTACTCAATCCGTTTGATAATTTCCTTACCAAACTGGCTAATAGCTTTCTGAGCTTTCTCCCTGCCTAGTGGATCAAGACTATATATGAAACGTTTGAGATTTTGCTCTAAGGTAAGTTTGCGGTTACGACTCTGGAAAATAAAACGATTTCCTTCAGCTTGAGAGATAGGATCACCCGTAATCATTTTCGGATGAACCGCCCACTTTGCATTTGGTCTCGACCTATCTGCCGGATATCTTCCAGCTGCAGCAGATTCAATCTTCAGCCAAAGAGCCACCTTGTATAACTCATAGCCATCCTTCTTTACATAGAGGTGTGATGCGATTCTCGCCCAGCTTTTTTCGGAATAGTTCCTTTTAGCTGCATAATAGTTAATAGCCGATAGCTCCATAAGTGGACGACTCTTCTTCAATGCTTCAAAGGTTTTCGTCATCCTCGCGTAAAGTGATCTAGGAGTGTGGGTACCGTCTCTACTGGATATGTTTTCGATATGTATATCCAAAGGTGATTTTATGCTAAATACGTTTTCTTCCGAGCATGTGAGGGCAGTATGAGTTTGCAAATGTGTTTGATCGCTATGCATGTTTGGGCTCGAGGGTTCCATTGGAGGGCTAAAACTGAAAGCAATACAGGTTGATTTACCTCAAGAGATAATATCTTCAATTAATGGCTTTTTGGACAAATTATCGTCACGATTTCTGGCGAGATGGGTGCCTTTATATAACCCAGAACATGATAAAGTCTTCACATATAACCAGGATCCAACTCTTAAACAGTGATACTCTAAGCCTGTTGCTCGAGACAGCCATACAAAAGAAACCAACCATGCTTGAGACAGCCATAAAAAAAAGCCATCCAGGGGACAAAAAACCCATGGACATACAGCATGCAACATGATATTATGAAGCTAGTGGGCTAGGCATGGAGTGGTTTGCAAGCGGATACCTGTATGAGGTGCCATACACTAGTGACACTAGTGTTCCAGGATGATTTCAAAACTGTGGAAGGAATCGAAATAACCAAAGCACGGGTTTTATATAGCGTAAACTTAGAACCCCAATTTTCCGTACTTACAATTAAACACAGGATTCTAATATATATTAAGCCGCACCACACTGAGCCGCACAGAGATTCTACGAGGATCACCGAGTACATGGGAATTGCATTTTCGTCTGAATAATTCACTCCTCCTTGTAAACATGACCAATTTGATGATTTATGGAAGTTGATGGCGACCAACCAGCCAATACTAGTGCGTAGGGATACATGACAAGGTTATAATAGTTAAAAAAGAAATAGTTGAAATAAAATAATCGTAGCAAATTCTATTGTTTATGGACTAGTGTAGTCCCTTGGAGGATATATGGTAGGATGATCTTATGAAAAGGGGGTGGGGACAACCCCAACACCACCACAGGAAAAAGACCCCCATGGAGCTAGAATGTAGATTGAATTGGGAAGTATACTGTGTCGGGTGCCCGAAAGTAGGACGCATCATAAAACCTGAAGGATTTGAGGAGCTGCTAAATAGTGAATGGCATATGCCAAATCTCTATCCTCACTAATTTTGTAGTCAGATATGCTCAGAATCAATGCAATATGTGGGAACTGGCACCGGTTCAACAAACTGATGAGATCCACAGATGATAGTTGCACTCGAACGGGTCGGTAAATCAACTTGAATTTGCAGAAATGCCTCGATCAGGTAACTATGGGTTGGCAAGAGTCATTCATTTAATCTTATTTTCATCCAGGTAATTTACGCGCACCACTAGTGCATATATCTCTTAGATTCTGTGCGTAGAACTAGCATGTTTCAAAACATGCAGAAAGTTAATAGTCTCCTAAAATTATAACAAAGTATATCACAGCATGTTTAAAATTTTCTAAATAAATGGGGATCACTTGAAGGTGCTCCAAAGTCAGGCTCTATATGTTGTCAGATACATTTAATACAATGAGCTTCGCCGACGAAGTAAAAAAAACTGCGAACGATATGCGATTGATTAGGGTACCTAGTCGCATAGACGATTATTTCAACGATTACGATGGACGTGAAAACGAAGCACTTGGATTCAAAGGCAATGGTTATCTTAGGCAATCAGAATGTCGCACATGGTGTGTCGGTATCTTCTGTCTTGAAGATTACGAAAGGCAAATTGCTCACGTACGTAAAATAGACCCAGAGATACCACTTAAATCAGTAGGGCTATCTGATGATGAGTTGAACGCCTGGGGTCCTGGTAGAATTCGGTGCACATGGCCCGAGTTTCATGGTAAATCAGGTCCTCCTGAAGAGCTAGAGCATCGAAATATCGTTTCAGAGGGTACCAGTTCAGAGCCTCGTGATTTGAACTTTCAAAAAATCTTGCAAGCTATCCAAAACGAGGAAAAAAGGGAAAAAGTAAGTAAGGCGGTGAAAGGAGCTCAAAAGTTATTTAAAAATTACGACGACGATGAAAGTCGTATCAATTGCTTCAATTACAAAACAGTACTTGCTGGTAAACGAACTAGACTAATGCCTGTCTGTCAAGTTTTTGCCACTGTTGAGTTCGTGTTCAATATCATATTCGAGGGCACCGGCATTGCGTTCGATATGGAAGATGTGACAAAAACTGAACGGTTTTATACCGCCGAGAAGTTCAATCAATTGAATGTTCGTATCCTTAGTTCACAGTTCAAAAGGCATGTATATCCTGGAAACCAGCCTGACAACCAGGGCAGTCAACAGCCTGCTGCTGTTGATCCCAAACATATCAGCCTAAGAA
>JAJLUM010000154.1:0-17602 GCA_030564265.1 Blastobotrys attinorum
ATCTAGAATCACAGCATAAGGCTACTATTTTTTTTTTTTTTTTCTACCACGGATTCCCGATGACCGCCATAAAATATATATATTAAGGTTAGCTCTGATGCGCGCGCCTGCACAAAGGGAATTTCAGTGCGGCGCAGCCCTTTTGTTTTTCTATTTTATCCATATCTCCTAGTAAACCCGGCTTCCACGCGCTTAAAACAAAAAGATCTAACTGCTTATCTCCTTTTCCCCCTGGATTCTAAAATACTTCTACGGATATGAATTAACAACCCGAAATCCGAAACCAACATGAGCTGGAAGAGCATTACCAGCTAGCAAGAAAGAGACAGAGAGACCCAAACCATCTTTGTTTGCCACTGCGCCAAGACAGATCACGGAGCGAAAAATTCAACGGTGCTAGCTCTCGAAAAAAAAAAAAAAAAAAATTATGACTTTGAATCATATCTGCTCAGCATGATTGGTGATGATGACGAAAAAGATCTGATACTCGTTCCGGCCCCGCTGCTTGGTTTCCTAGATCACTCATTCTGGCTAGTGTGGCAGGTCGTTCGGAGATGAAAATGGCTCCAGATGATCCGTTCCGGGCTGCGGCTGCCCCAGGCAACTAACGCGCTTAGAGCAAATCGGAAACTATTCTAGCTCAAAGCGGGAAAGAGAAGCGTTTGCCACTGCAATTACTGGGGCTCTGCCATTTCAGGCTTTCTGGCCCAGGGAATTAGTAGGCCACTATCTATTGGGCCAGCTCTAGGATCTTGTTAGCCGCGACTCTGGGCGCTAGGCATTACTATCAGCTGCTAAGGCATACCAGTAGAATACCAAGGGATTCTTAGCCTAGCATGCCAACCTGATATGCCATGAGCGGAACCATGGCACAAAACCAATGGAACTGATAAATAACGTTAGTCAGCCTGACAAATGGTAGTCAATTGCTGCTTCCAGAGTCATGATTCATAGTCTTTTGTAGACGATCACACAACGTTCGGCTCAATGATCCATGCTTGAACTACCGACCCGAAAAAAATAAAACCACTTCCACTGGTCGGGATCCCGCCTCCAAACACCAGCCAAAAGTTTCACCAGTGCTTGCAGAATTTCTTGACTGTGTGCGGCTGAAAAGAAAATACAAACCATACCCAGTATTTATAGAATCCCGGTATCTCTAAGAACCCAAAAACCGCCAGGGGATATCAAAACCCCAACCCAGAACCAGTATATAAAAGGACACTCAGAACTCAGTCTATATAGCGCCCATAAATCGACTGAATTCACCTTTAGATCGACAGAGCTCATAAAACGTTCCCACTTCCATGACCCACCACACAGGCTCAAACCGTAACCTTGTAGGATTCTCCATTTAAATGACAGAACGCTTACATCATCAAAGTCCGCAATCCCGTCGTGACTCTCTGTAATCCCGTCTAATATAGGAAAAAAAGGCTTCTGGAATTAAATTCATGATCCAGAGCCCAGACCCAGACTCATTAACTCCTGCGGCAAAATAATCTTTAACATCTTCTGACCAGTTCTTCTATTGGAGCCGTCCCCGTCTCTCGGGAATTGTCTTGTACTGTCCCCTAATGATCGGAATGAAACAACTCATCACTCAAAACAATAACCAGCTCGCTTCACTCCGGTGGCGGCTGTGCACACCACGACAATTTTCATTATGTTACTGCAGTAGTGGGGCCTAACGCCGGCAAGGTGTAGACTGCATATATTTCCGGCTCCGCGAATCATTCCTCACCAATCATACTCGCATCTGTCTGCATCCGCCACCGTGAAGTACTCACATTACCCTCGAAACCGTTATGAGCATGTTTTTTTTTTTTTTTTTTCTCAGGGATAGCTGGAAAAAAAACCTGGCATGCAGCACCGGTGGGGGTTTGTGTGATTCCCGAGTCTACCTCTCCCTAGTGTGTGACTCTGTTGCTCGACTAATCGGGATGGAGTTCTTCTCTTAGCTTGAATGCTGGGTCAAATGCAGCAATTATTGATAGTCAAGGAATTAGGATGTGACCTAACACTGCTCTGGCAGGTTAAAGCCGAGTTTATCAAAATTCCTGAGCCTTTGTGCTGGGAAAGCTAATGAAAATCTTTTGGCATTTAAGTTTCAACAGACTTCAGCCGCATGAGCCGCAGCTGCCATCGATAATACTAGCACACCTTGTCATTGAACACATTGTAGGCAAAAAATTTGGCAATTTTTTTTCTAGATATATTTACTGTTACTCCTTTGGTCTTTCTATATCACCATCAAACTTTTCATTTGGTTATTTTTCTTATTTTTTGCTTTTTTTTTTTTTTTGAAGTCCAATTCTCCTACCGCTTTATGCTCTCCAAAATCATGTCTTTGGCCTTCTCCAGCTGGCTACTGCTTCCTCGAATAACAATCACTTCATCCTCCTTACCACTGTTGTTTGGTACGTTAACTGAGCAGCCAGACTCTGTTCTGATGTAACTGATTCGGCTACCACTTGGTCCAACAACCAGCTTATACCGACTTGGATCAGCCAACCACAAGTATCCGGTAGAGTCATGCTTTCGCACCTGCTCCAGAGCCTTTTCAATTACTTCCTTGGCCTTGGCGCAATTGTCATCTTCACCTATCAATCTCCATGGAATAGTATTTGAAGTCTGCTTTCGTTTAGCCTCACTCTCACCATCACTGACAACAGTCCATTTGAACTTCTTAGCTGCCTCATTCTCATCTTCCGTGATCAAAACTTCTCCAATACAGTCCTTTGAAGGAGCCTTTGTAGAATCCTTAGCCTTTGGCAGGTTACCGCCACCATGGTCCACTTTGACGTCAAACTCAGATTTGAGTCTTCTACTTAACGATCCTCGATCCGACAAGGCGGCATGCAAATATGCTGGGACAGTAAGTTCAACCTTGTATTTACTAGCCGTGAGCTCCTGGATTCGAGCTTTAGCTTTTTCAGCATTTTCTGGTGTCCCAACAATTGTAACGCCAGTATTGGTAGAACCTTGCTTTGGTACAAACATTGAAATGTTAAATGTGCTTTCCAGTTCTTGTTTGACCATGCCACCAGCACCAATTAGTGCTCCACGACGATCCTGTGGTACATCCACTACTACTTCAACTTTAGAAGCTTGTTCCGCCACCAATTCGTTGATCTTTTTCACTGCCTTGGCCACATATTTTTTGTTACCGGTAACAGTTACGGTAGAATCACCACTGCCACTAGGAGGAACTGTGATCATTTTTTGATTGATCATTGCTTCATCTCCACAAGCCTTGGCTATAATGTCTCGTCTAGTAGAACCTCCAGGTCCAATCAAAGACTTGTGGTATTTTGGATCAACTTCAACAGTTTCGGTTACAGTATTTACCACGGAGGTTACCATTTCTTGGATGGCATCGATTGCTTCTTTGACACCGGATTTCGTACCTACAATAGTAATGGAAACCTCTTTATCCCCATCATTCTTGTCCGTTTCTTCATGTGCAACATCAATTGTGGTTTCAGTTTGATCCTTAATATTGCTAATGTGTCCGCCTTGTCGTCCAATTACCCGTGGCAGAGCCTTTGATGGGACCTTGATAGTTTGAGTGAACGAATGCTCTTCTTCATATTTCAGAAGATCAAGTAGTTCTTCTTTCACTTTAGCTACAGATCTAGATGGACCACGCAAAACAACTTCATCTTTCTTCTGTTGCTGGCCGGTGGAGTCGATTTCTGGGAATTTGATCCGAACGTCATACCGTTCTCTGAGCCGTTCGACAAACTTGCCGCCTCGGCCAATCAAAGTAGGATGACGTTCGTTTGGAATATGTAATGTTTCAGTGACTTCATCTGCAAATCTTTTGCCCTGATTCAAAATGCGAAGCTTGGCCTCATCGGCATTCTTCTTGATGCCTCTGATAGTACCACGACCATTTTCGTCGATATCTACATTGACTCCAAACTCTTCGCAAATTTTGGCCAAGTTGCTACCTTGACGACCAATCAATTTGTTTACATGATCGGCTGGGAAATTGAAGTCTGTAGTATACTTGGATAATTCCTCATAGTTTTTGCCTTCATCAATGACTTGGTTGATTTCCTTCGAGATACGTTCCACTTCATTTTTCAATCCACGAATGATGACACTATTCTTGTCGCTCCCTGATGTTGACGATCCAAGAGTGATAGTTACCAAACCGTCACCTATTAGTGCATTCAAGGTAGTATTTTTAGGACCAGCAATGTATTTTTGCTCGTCAGCTGGGATGGACAATTTCTTTTCCACAATATCTGCTTGCTTCGATCGAATATCATCCAGTTCGGCATTGGCTTTGCTTAGAGTTTCTTGAATTTCTGAGGCACCTGGAGCAAAGTCTTCCTCATCTTGCTTCGGATTGCCTTCATATACAAAAACGATTGGATCACTCATCACAACACGTACATAGTATTCAGTTTGCAGCTTCTTTGATAGACGAGAAACTTGAGCTTTGAAGAAATCATCTACATCATCGATTCGCTTGACATGGCTTGGAGGTAGCGAATTGACCAATGCAACAAGATTTTTCTTGGCCGACTTGATTTGCTCCACGTCGGTACCGACGATTTCTACAATAACATCTTTTCCAGTGAAAAATTCTGGGAATTTGAGTTGAACATTGCTGTCTTGTTCAATTTGGCGAATTTGGTTATTTTTGTTATTAAGATATAATGCAATGTTTTCAGCATGAGAGATGGTCTTGTCATGGGCACGAGCAATGTCCAAGGTCAAGACATTCAGACTACCGGCTTTTTTGGTCAAAAAATCCCGAGCAGATTTGAGACTATGTGTTGGGCCATAGATGGTGATGCTATCTGAGGAAGGTGTTTTTTCATCGAAGAAGACTGCTACTCCAGTTGTGTCAAAGGTCTCTTTAGCGTTTAGGAACCGCTGCTTGGTAGCTGGAATAGCTACTGTACTTGTAGCGAAAGATTGAGTAGAGTTTTTGACAAATGATTCGACTTTGGATTTGGTTTCCAAAACCAGTTCTCGTTCGCCTGAGAAGGTGAATCCATTGTCTGTTTTGACTACTTTTAGGCCATCAAATTTGAATTCTTTTTCAACAAAAGGTTTCAGTTTGTCATCGACTTGTAATTTTGAGGTCAGGTCTCGCTTTTTTGATTTTACAATAGCAAAAATTTCTTGCTCAGCGACTTGGATACCTTCGATATCTCCTTCAATGACGACGTCAACCAACTCTTCTTCATCATCGTCATCATCACCTTGACCTTTGGTGTTACCACCATCTCGAGCTTTGATTTCATCGGGAGTTTGCTTGGCAACTTGAATTGCACAGCCGCTCTTTTCAATAATTGGTTTGAGATTGGAACCCTTTGGACCAATAATAGCCGCTTTTAATGAGACAGGAACCAAGATTGTTTTCGAAGTCTTTAAAGCGAGCTCTTTTTGGATATCTCGCTTAGCTTTCTGTACGTTTTGAGCACTTCCCTTGACAATAAAAGTGGTCGTGGCAGCAGCTTTACTGGTAGAGCTTTCTATTGTTACACCAACCTTTCTCCACTTTGCATGGAAAGCGGGCCAGAATTGACTGGATTTTTTCTGCTGCAGGCTCAGGGGTAACCGCAGAATTTCTGATACTGTAGAGGATTTGACAGTTGAGACTGTTCGACCTGCTGCAGGATTAGCAGGAGTAGAGACGGTTGTTGCTGTGGATGAGCCCCAAGCCCCACCGGAGGAGGAGGACAATGCTGGAGATGCTGGCTTCTTTGGGGCTCCCAAAGAAGGGAAAGATTCCAATGATGTCAAGTCATATTTGCCATTTGCACTTGAACTGGAATTTGAGATGCCATTAGCGACTGCTGATGATGTTGATGAGGATGACGTAGGCGGTGTTGTTACGTTGGTACTGGTAGAATCTGTGATAGTACTAGAACCGTTTTCTTGTTCTGATGGTTCATTTTGATCGTGCTTAGCCATCAAGGCTTGAGCTAATGATTCTTCAGACATCTTAAAAGTAGCAATTGTACTGTTGTTAGCTTCCCACTGTTAAGCGCCGAGATTTTTCAACCGACGACAAACCACTCTCAAAAGACATACCGTTTCTAAATATAATCAGTGAAAAAAAACTATATAGTATAATATATCAAAAATTTATAGTATCATAAAATGATCAGAAAGACGAAGTGACCGTTAGAATATAACAGTTTATAATTGAAGAATTGCGATAGGAGGATATATGAGTGCCAGAAACAATTGAAAGTGACAGTGGGGTGGAAAAAAGAGGGAGAGAGAGGAAAAAAAAAAAATTAGAAAGTGGACACCTTCTGGTTCGAAGAAACTTTAGCGCTGCTGCTGGAATTTCCTAGTAGTCGGAGGTTCCATTCACTACTACGGTTGGGGAAAAAGAAAAAAAAAAAAAAAAATAGAAAATAAAAAGCTGGTGAGCTGGCAATATGCGTGACGGAGCTAGTAGAAGGTTTTAATTGGAGTGTGCCAAGCGGAGACAAATGTAACTTTCTAGTGTTGAGCGCTTTGGGCGCCGTGGTGGCAGTTGCAAGTGGGCAAATATCGTACAAGTGGATTGGCCGACGAAAATGGCCCTATAATGTGGATGTTTTGGTTCCTTTGGTGAATCTTAGAACTAGTGGTGAATAAAGGTGTAGTCCTAGATATCGTGAGGGGAATATTTGTCCAATGGCTAGTGGTGTGGGAATCTGTGGTATACTAGTGGTAGCATGTAAATTAATTTAGGGCTTTGAAGTTCTTACCACCAGAGGTACTGTAGAGTGATAGTAATAATTGGAGCCTTATGTACAGGATTGCTAATAGGGATTGGGCGTTTTAATATGGAGATCGTTAAGCCGCATTCCGGAAGAACTGCGGGGAGAGTGGAGGCCCATATTGTTGCGAATAATCAATAATCGTTCATACTTCGTCGTGAATTGGTAGTCGATAATCAGGCCGCTTGGTTGTATATAGGAGCTCTTGGGTGCTTGGGTTTCGAGCAGATGAGCCCCTCCAGCTCGTCAATCTCTTATATGTAGCCAACTAGTAGCTGTATACTTGCATTGCATTGGTATATAACTTTAAAATATAGCGCACCAGTCTAGTGCTACCTCTCTATTAGAAAAAAAAAAAAAAGAAAAAGATAATAGCAGTAGACTATGGGGAATCAAAATTTCTATTGATGATTGATTGCCAGGGCCAACCTGATAGTTTCTAGAAACCTATGTTGGGTCTTTGGTTTGAATGTGTCTAATAAACGGATAGTAGTACTTCCGACCTCTCAACGGTTCGATGCGATTATCTTTCATTATACATATATATACGAATATCTCCACAGATTTTACTAAATCTAGTTGCTTGTAGGAATAGAACACTAAGGATACAGTAACTATATTACCTCAAGTATAAATGCCCTAAGTAATTCCCACACCAAGAAAATCACAAGACTAGTATACCGGCACGACGCGAAATGATCAACACGTCGGGAGTAGCGGCGGAGCGGGTTTTAAGGGGGGGAAAAAGAGAGCGCTCAAACTAGCAGGTCAAATACCCTCTTTGCCAGCAGCAAACCTGACCAGATAAGTTACTCTTCGTATGGTTATAGAGCCCCGTTTTGGAAATCCTTCGTATTTAGAGTATATTCGAAACTTGATTTTATAAAAGAAGTGACATAACCCGCAACACGCCATGAGCGAAGAAAAGTCCGTAGACATGTCTGGCTCTCTCGAGCCTTCTGAGGTTGCTGATTCTGCAGTCACGACGTCGAATGTAAAGAGCCAGAACGCGGAACTAGAGGAGGTTGTGGACGAGCCTTTGACTGCTGGAGACAAGAAAGATGATGCTAGATCTGAAATAGGGAATTCTTCGGAGAAAGGATCCAAATCTGGTTACTTAAAGGAGTCGTCTAACGCTAATACTCCAACTGACACAGAGGAAGTTCCGAATTCGAACACTACTAGTGCCGCTGAGTCTACCACAGAAGAGATTCCAAAATTGAATAACCAGGGAGCTACTACCGAAGCTGAGTCTGATCCACTGGGAGATGATGCGGAACGCAAAGTTGAGAATTTAGAAGAGCAGCTCAACAAGGAGGAAAAATCAGAAATAGACCATCAAAAATGCGATCAAGAATCCACAACTGAATGCGACGACCAGACCATAAAGGAAAATTTCGCTTCCGAGTCCCAAGAACGAATCAAGGATGACTCTGATTTGAATCTAGTTTCGGATCACACAGAGAGCGACAGTCTTTCGCATGGGCAACAAACCAAGCAGTCTGAGGAGAACTCCACTTCTGAAACGCCGGTTGGAGAATCGGATAATAGAGGCCCCACCACCACCGATTCAAAACGTTCCAATACAGGAGATTCTGCTGACCACAAGGAGCTATCACATGAAAAGGACGGACTAAAAGATATCACTAACAAGCTTGAGCTTAGTAGCCTGAACGCAGAGGAAGAACAGGAACCAGATGAAAACAGAAGTGCAAAAGATAGTGCAGATGTCGATGAAGTGGGAAGTACCTCAAAGGAGGCGACTGAAGACTCACAGACCAGTGAAAATGTGCACAAGTCTCCTAAACAAACTGAAACAGCCAAAGAGGGTGGATCTGCTGTGGAAACAATGAAATCTACAGAAATAGAATCAGCGAAAGAAATCCTGAATTCTGAGAATAAGAAGGCAGAAAGCGAAGTAAAAAGTGAGACGAAATCAGAAAATAAACCAGAACTGGGTTCTGAAAGTGCTGATCAGAGCAATGATCTTGATCAAAGTGGTAAGACGAATGAGGGTAGTACTGAAGCAGATGATTCAAAAAGTGCTGACGCCCTTGTGGCTTCTGAGAAGAAAAAAGAGCTACCTGGGGGTCAATCAAAGAGAGAAGAAGCAATATATGATGAAAAGGCAGATGGTGAGAAGAAAGAGCTAGTCGAGGATCAATTAGAGGAAGAGGACAAGGCTGATCATGTAAAGAAGGATGGACCGGAAGATCAGGAGGACCAACTCGTGGGTCAGAAGGACCAAGAAAAAGAATCTAAAACCTCCACAGATGAAGCATCGAAGGCACTGGGGAAGGAGCAAAAGGATGATCAATCGGCGGATCAGAAAGAGAAGAATCAAAGTGAGGACGAGCTGATAGATCAAAAGAAACAGGAAACAGAATCCGACACCTCCAAAGAGGACACATCGATGGGATCAGATCCGAAAGAATCCAAAGCAACAGAAACAACCTCGAAAGAAACAGACCCGGTACAAACTTCGCCTATTACCGACTCTATTGAAACTGAGAAGTCACCACAAACAGCAACTTTATCAGAACAAGGTAGAGCTAGCGAATTAGAATCGGCTCCCCAAGCTGGAGAGGAAAATGAAGAAAGCCATACTAACAGTCAAGATACCGAGACTTCATCGAGCAGTTTGAAGGAGCCAACTTCAGAAAAGAATCTCTCTGAGCATTCCACGGAAATCAGTAATTCCACCACTGAGTCACGTGATCTCGATGAGGTTGAAGATGAAGAGACTAATGACGTTTCTAAGAGTAAAGAAACGAGCGATTCAGATCTTAATGAATCTTCGGCAGTTGAAGAGACTGCAAAACCATTAGAAGTATCGAAAAGAGACGAAGACTCAAGTCGTGAAACTTCTAAAGAATCAGAAACGTCGAGCCAGGACGAAGACTCCGAGATGGCCAAGCCAACCGAAACGTCGAATGACAGCGGAGAACCGAAAACCAAATCATCTGAGATTGTCCAGAATAGCAAAGAACCAGAAACTGAGCCATCTGGAATCTCGGAAAAGAGTGATCAGGAAACAGACCCAGAGTCAGCCGTACAGAGTGCTCCTAAAGGAGATGAGCCGCACGACGCTGTAGAATCTGAATCTGAAACTACTAATACAGCGTCAACGAAAAAAGAACCTGAAAAAGACGCCGAAGACATCGGAAAGCCTGAGTTATCGATAGGAGCTGCCACTGTGGCGAAGGCTCTTGACTCAACTAAATCTAGTGACAAATCTGGAGATGAAAATAAGGAGCTGAAGTCAAAGGATGCCGCCAAAGAGAAAACTTCTCTGAAGGACTCAGAAAGTAAGGGTAAAGATGAGAATGCGGTTGCTTCAAAGTCAGAGTCAAAGTTAGAATCAGAATCTGATTCCGAATCAGACTCGGATGACGACTCAGACTCTGATGATGACGATACGCCGCCAATATATCTGTACACTTCCCTTGCTAGTCCAATTCGGTCAATGAGATCGAATACTAGAAAATTAGGGATGATTCTGGATGCATGGGAGATCGATTATACAATGGTAGACCTTGGTACCAATGAGAGAGCCAAAAGAATCTGGAAACTGCGAGGTAAAGGTCGCCAGTTACCCGCAGTAATTAGAGACGATGAGGTCGTTGGAAATTATTCTGAGATTATGGAGATGGATGAAGATGGCGAAGATCTCAAAGAAGTGATTTGCGAGGATGAAATCTAGTATATGTTCATTGTAGGTGTTGTGCACAGCCGCACTACTATGCGTGCCCAAACAAATTTCAAAATATTCCAATACAAATTTTTTTTCTTCTCCTACATATATATATATATATATCCCTTAACACAGTATAATACGAAATGTCTGACGATTCTGATTACGAATCCGACTACGAAACAGGATCTACTTCTGTTTATCTGGGTTTTGCCGATGATGCTGCGGATGATTTCATGACCGCCCAGGATAATCATATTGGTGGACAACCAATTTGGTTACATCCAGAATCGGCTCCTGACAGTAAACTGACGCAATGCGACAACTGCAAGGAACAAATGCATTTATTGACACAGATATCGGCACCACTAGTGGAGGGAGAATTCTATGATAGAGTGCTATATGTGTTTTTGTGTCCACAGAATGATTGTAAGCGGAAGGAAGGATCGACTAGGGCTCTCAGAGCTATTCGTCGCGATGAAGCATACGAAAACGATCAGAAACGACAGGAAAAAGAAGTATTAGAAAATAGCGAAAAGGAAAAGAAAAAGAGATCTGATAATATCGATAAAATGAGTGAATCGATATTTTCGGATACATTGGGTGGTGGTGGAGGAGAAGGAGGGAGCAACCCGTTTGCCTCTGGCAATCCATTTGAATCCAGTGCCAAACCATTCACCGAATCAACTGCATCAAAGACGTCCCAAAGGACGGAAGAACCTACTATTTCTGAATCTTCAAATCCAGCAGTAGATATCCCAAAGACTGGATCTGCTTTGCAATCAACAAAGCTTCCTGAGTTCAAGCCTTGTTATTATATTACTGTGGATTCCGAGGTATTAACTGAGAAGGAAGAAGAGCCTTTAGATAAGGACAAGATCGAGTACCTAGAGGAAGAAATCGAAGGAGCAGCTTCTACTACTGCCGCTCCATCCAATGATGATGATTCAGAGAAGAAGGATATAATGAAAGCAGTTGAGGCTGCTGCAAACGATAAGACATTTTTGCATTTCACGAAGATCGTGGATTGTAACGCTGAACAAGTTGTTCGGTACGAGCCCCAGACTTTGGAGCCTTTGTTGTACAGGAATAATGACTCGGTTGCTAAAGAGTTGGAGAAAGGTATAAAAGGGAAAAAATTGGAATTACAAGTCATGCCTTACACCATCATGCTTCTTGAGCCAGAGCAGTCGCTATCTGAAGGCATGGAGTGGGGTACTATATATGTTGCGACCTCGACTAATGATGAGGAAATGCCCTCTACCTTGGATAAAAATGGAGTCGGATACGTGCAAGAATGGTGTGGTGTTCAATGGGAGGGTTAAACTAGCAATTTGTGTTCTTTTGGAGATCAAACTAATAATTTATATATTATTCATATGTACAATAAAACAGGTTTTCTATCTATCCACATAGTGTGGGATATATATATGCTAGGGTTCCTACAAGTGACGCTGAATCTGGATCTCTTCATAGGTTTGGATGACATCTCCCGACTGAAAATCAGTCCATCTCTCGAACGACAAGCCACAGTCGGTGTCTTTTTTGGCTTCAGATACCTCATCCTTATGGTGCTTCATTGATGAAAAACTCCCCATATAAATCTGCTCTCTATTACGCAAAACCTTTACAGGGGATTTTCGCTGTAATACACCATTGGTAACTCTACATCCTGCAACGTACTTCTTAGACTTTTTGACAGTGATTTCAAATACGTCCTTGATTATCGCTTCTGCTAGAACCTTGTGTCGAATTTCAGGTTTCAGCTGTGCGGATAGACGATTTGTCACATCTTCCAGGAGCCTGTAAATGATGCTATGTCCCAATATTTCGACGTTCTTTCGAGACGCTGCCAAAGCAACATCCTTAGATACTTTAGGAAGGTTGAAAGTTAAAATAGCAGCATTGGCAGATTCAGCACGAACCACATCGGATTCAGTCACTGCCCCAACCGCGGAATACAAAACACTGGCCTCAATGTCATCGTTACCCAATCCTTGAATTGAGTCTTTCACTGCTTCCGCAGATCCAGAGACATCAGCTTTCACGATAAATGTTAGCTTATCCTTGGAAGAAGACAGTCCTTCAAGTTCGGCATCGTCCTCTGGAAGCAGGTCCAAGCCAAGTTTGAGCCGCTCTTCTCTCTCAGCCCTTCTCTCCTGCTCCAGCATCTGCTGCTTGCGCTTTTCATTGAATACCTCCACGTCTTTGGACTGCTGGAGCTGTGCTTCCCTCTCGATACGATTATCAACCACTCGTTTGGCGTGCTGCTCATTATTGGCTTGGAGGACCTCATCACCAGCCTCTGGCAGCTCTTTCCAACCTTGGACTTCAACTGGAGTTCCAGGGCCTGCAACTTTGACCCGCTTACCTTGGTCATTTGTCAAAGACCGGACTTTACACCATTTGGTACCAGCGACAATAAAACTTCCAGGCTTCAGCTCACCTTGTCTCACCAATACTGTAGCGGCATTACCCACACCCTTCTTAACTTCAGATTCGATAATCCACCCTTCAGCATTGCCAGTGGCAGGAGCTTTCACTTCTAAAATTTCACTCAGGGTCAAGATAGCCTCTTCGAGTTTGTCAATGTTAGTTCCCTTTAACCCACTCACTGGGATGACTTGTGTGTCACCACCGAAAGGCTCTACATCTACCTCGTTTGCTGCAAGATCTGCAATTACCTTATCAATGTCGGCATCCGGAAGGTCAGACTTGTTTATAGCAACAATCATTGGGACTCCTGCATTGTTAGCATGCTTGATCGCTTCTTTAGTCTGGGGCATCACAGCATCATCAGCAGCCACTACTAAAATGACAATATCTGTGACATCTGCACCCCTCTGGCGCATGTTTAAAAACGCTGCATGTCCTGGAGTGTCCAGGAAACAGATCTGCTTCCCGTTGACCGGTACAGAAAATGCACCAATATGCTGTGTAATACCGCCATGTTCCCCGGCTGCGACAGAAGATTTTCTCAGATAATCCAGGATAGTTGTTTTTCCATGGTCTACATGGCCCATAATGGTCACAATTGGGGGTCTAAGTGGAGCATTTGGATCTGGAGAAGATGGGAATATATCCTCTCCCTGTACATCGTTTACAATTACTTCATAGCCCAACTCGTCAGCGATCAGGCCCGCAGTTTCAGCATCGATGATGTGGTCGTGTTCTTTATCGGTAAATCCTAGTTCCTCCATCCTTTTCTGCAAATTTGGGAGACGCATTTTGAGCATATGCGCAAGATTTGCGATTGAAATGAATTTGGGCACCGCAATTGTTGGCTTTTTAGCCACAATTGTTTTGGCCTTAGGCTTAGGTTTGACAGGTTTCGGAGGGTTAAAATTTACATTATTACTTTCCGAGTGTGAATTGGAGGACAAGGACTGTAATTTTTTCAGGGTCTTTTGTGCCTGCTGTGTTTGATCTTTGGTAACCTGAGTTTGATCTGTTCGAATGCTCTTGTTTTGATTCTGAGCATCGCCTGCACTGCTAATATTCTGGGCCGATGGTTGATCCCGTTGATTTCTTTGGCCCTTTCCTTTCTTATTTCTGCTTTTTGTCGGCTTTTCAGGCTGTATCTGTTTCTGTGGTTGATTTTTCGGCGATGGTGCTACTTCGTCTGGTACCGTCTCCGGCGAACCTGATGAGCCAGTAGATGACTTGACAGGCCCAAATCGTGAGGTCCCGGTCTGTTTCGACTTTCTAGCCATAAGTGGCCTCTTGGCCAGGCTACTAGACAATCGGATCTGTCGTAGCATTTAATGTATATACATGTGGTGAAATTATATGATAAAGTGAAATTATCATTACACAGGGAGAAATTTTTTTGGGAGCGGCCCTGCGCGGCTCAGAATTGTACGGGGTTTCGCTGTGACAAATGCCTTTAGCTGACAGGTATAAAAGATAAATATGTATATATATATATATAACTACAATTGGGCTAGATTCGGTTCAACTTACTCAACAGCTTGTCCAATTTTTCAAAATTGAGATCGTTGTTGGCATACTCAATGTGTTTTTTGCTGGTGATATGGGCCTTGAAGTCTCCAAATGTCTCAGCACAATTCTCACAATATGCATCGTCCCTGTTTCGCGTTTCTTTTCTTCTGGCCTCGTTATGCTGATTCTGATTTTGATGCTGGTGTTGGTGCTGCTGAAGGTTATTATCTTGTTGCTGCACGTGTTGTTGTTGTTGTTGCACATGACAATTAGTTTCATTGTTATTAATAAAAACTGAATTGTGTTTGTTATTGTCGACGTTATTACTCTTACTATTGCTGTTGTTGAATAGCTCTCCATGACTAACCACTTTAGTGGCAATAGCAGCCCTTGGCGCTGAGGCAGTTTGACGAGGCTTTACCACTGTGCTACCAATTCCTGCAACCTCCCTAGAGGCATAAATGGACATCTTGTTGTTGAAAGTTGTTTCTACAGGCTGGAGAATGGAGCGAGTAGCAGAGGTGGAGGTGGACCGGTTGATTCCTGAGGCTTGAATTTCCTGGTAGAATAGACGCTTGACGATGCGGCTCTGCTGTTGCTCCTGTTTGGGCTCTTTGTTTGGCACGAATGTACTGTTTGGAGCTCTTTTTCTTTTGACTTGGAGTTCTACGGGTTCCTCTTCTTCAACGAAATCAAGCTGGCCCTCAGATCTGTTGACAATCTCGGTCATTTCGGTCATATCGCCATCTGGGGTTTTGATTTGATTGCTTTCTAGTCCTGTATCAAGTTTGGGGTTTGGGGCGTTTTCGACTAACTGTTCATCTTCCTGTTCTACTCTGGCTTTTTCCAGTTCTTGGTACTCACCACCTTCATCTTGTTCTTCCTCTTCTTGATCGTCATCTTCCTCTTCCAGTATCTCCTCTTCGTCTTCATCTTCTACTTCTTGTTCTTGTTCTTCTTGTTCATCCCCTTCTTGCTCTTCCTCTTCTTGTTCGTCTTCATCTTCTTCATCCTCATCTTCGGTGGACTGACCGTGCTCAACTAACGCGCGAGCGTCCTCTTTTAGCTTAGCAATCTTATCAGACTTGCCCGGGGGAGTTTGGAAATGAAAGGGGCAGTCGTAGGCCTTGGAGATGTAAAAGCGTGGCCACCATCGAACTTCTTCAAGCTGCTTGAAATTGTAGTCCTTGATAATTGTTGGTTTATACTTGTGCTGATAATCCCAGACTAATAAATATTCTTCTTTGAAGTAGATGAGATCGTTCCGTTTTGCGGTGGGATCACGATCTGAAGGCCCGGAATACCGCTCTTCCCTCAGTAGATTTGTCAATACGCGTGGGGCGGCGGTCTTACCAGGTTGATGATTAGTGAACGGGATCCGGTCAAAGAGATTTGTTAGAAACCGAAAGAGTTTTTCCACTGTCCAGATCTTAAGATCCATTGCCTTGGCCTTGTGCAGCACGTCTTGCGTGCTGTACTGTTGGTCTGGACGTCTATTGGTGACTACTAGGGTCACGTTTCTGTCGAAAAACACAGACACTCGGGTTTTGAGGCCATCTAGAGAGGGCATAAATTTGTCTATTGTGACGTCGTCAATTCCATCAAAGTACACGATATGTTCGGCCATGATTTGTTTCCATTGTCGCTGCCAGTCCCTGAGGGCAGAGCCCTCTAAGGTTGCTCTTTGCCTTGACTGGTGATGTTCTCGAGGCTTGTGGCCATGGGCTTTTGAAGGGCTCACTCGAGGGACCACCTGTTGATTGACATTGGCTTCGCGCAATGGAGCTCTTTCTCGATCCATGGTGGAACGCAATTATGCACTAGTAGATGGTGGTGGAAATACAGGATTGGTGGTAGAGTATAAGTATTGGTGGTAGAAGAAATGTCTCGAGAATTGAAACAGAGAGGGAAAAAAAAAAAAAAAAAAAAAAACGCGTAAACATTCTGAACCACCAGACGGAGCGCGGAAGTTACCCTCTTCTCCTATCTACATTCTCGCTCCGGTGGACGGGATCCGTGTCCCAATTAGCGCAACTTGATCATACGAGGCCGTGAACTGTGTGATCAAGATGCGCTGTGTAGTATATATAGTGCTATAGTGTATAAATAGAAGATTCCTAAAGGAATCAGTGCATTGTATAGTGTATAATATACATATTTTTCTAGCAGAATAATCAGATTAATTAGTTGGTACTCTGTAAAAAGGGGAGAAGGCTATCAAAAAAACGGCAGCTTAAAATGGTTGCAACATTAGGAGCAACAAAGTTACGAGTTTTAAGATCTGAGACGATTTCAAGATTGTCTATAGTATTACACACTTGTCCTTCTTCCTCTTGGGCTTTCGCTGTTCAGGGCGCGAGTTATACATGTCGTTGATCTGCTGGAGCCGTTGTTGCTGGAACTGCTTTTGCTGCATCTGCAGCTGCTGCTCCTGGTACTGTCTGCTTGGATTGGCATAGTTGGCTCCTCCTCCACTAAGGTCTTGATGATGCGGTTGGAAATTTGGATTATTTAGTGTCTGGTTCTGGTTGGGGTTATTGTTTTGCATTTGCTGGTATTGTTGGTTGGTGTAAGCGAGGTGATAGGGAGCCTCAGGGTTCTGTTGTTGGCTGAGATATTGATGATATGCAATAGGATCCCTAATGAGCCGACATTTTCTAGCGCATGTAAAGAATGCATTTTCTGTGTTAATATTTAGTTTGGCAGAGGATTCGTAGAATGGGACGTTGCCTAATTCACGAGCCAGAGCTTCGCCTTCTTGTGTAGAGATTTGTCGTTCGTGGGATCGATCTGATTTGTTGCCCACTAGTACTAGAGAATATGCTTCGTCGTCTTCTTTGACTCGTTGGATTTGCGAGTAGTAATTTTTGATTCTTGCAAATGAAGACCGAGATGTGATTGAGTAGACTAGGATAAACCCTTCACCATCTCGGATCCACTGGTCCCGCAGTGCTGTGAATTCCTCTTGTCCCGCGGTGTCTAGCACCTCGAGGATTGATTCTTGTCCATCGATGACTACTCGTTTTCTGTATGAGTCTTCGATTGTTGGGTCGTAGGTTTCTACGAAATGGTTTAGACATAGCTGGATTGTTAATGCTGTTTTTCCTACACCACCGTCGCCCAGTACAATTACTTTGTATAAAGGTACAGAGTCTCGTCTTGATACTTTCATTTTTGAACTTTTTCAGTTTTTTTTCTTGATTTTTTTTTTTTTTGGTTTTTT
>JAJLUM010000155.1:0-17529 GCA_030564265.1 Blastobotrys attinorum
TAACTTCAACCGCCTAAATTCGCTGTTCTGGATACACAATGACCGATCTACCAAAGACTATACTATGATCTCTGGTCGTTGTCCCCTGTTCCTCGCCGGAGACCCGACTGGTTTTTAGATGCTGGCGGGCAGCCTAATGTATATGCAGGGCTCTGATTTTGTACAAGTGCATATCTTTTTTTTTTTTTTTTTTTTTTTTATTTTTTTTATTGGGCTATGAACCGGTGGTGGTCTTCGCCGCCTGGCCAGAATTGTTTTTTACTCAAGTAATGGGAATTTTCTGTGTGATCCATTGTCTTGAAACTCCAGAGATTGTTGTCTCAATCTGTTTCAATTCATCAAAGACAATTGCGAGCCCTGAATTTTGTCGATGTTGAAAAAAAAAAACACACTAGTGGTTAGGGTTGAACCCTAGATAAAAACGGCAGCTAACGATCAGATTAGATACAGATCTAGTGGTGCCATGGCATGAGAAGGCCATCACAGGGTAATCAGCCCGCCTGAAAACTTTTTTTTTTTGTACTCGTATTTTCTAAGTAATCTGCCTTAAAATATGGTTAATCCTTCTGGTCCGCCTCCTCTAGAAAGCTTTCTCCTCTTCTTTCCCCCTCTTGCTCAAACCCCTTCGTTTACTTTTTCCTCCTACAATGGAGGATCCTCGCATATATGAGGTAGAATAACTTATCATTACCAGAACCTCGGATTCCATTACCTGATGCTATTTGAAATTTCTTTTGTGACGGCGGTGGATTTATTATTTACAAGAAAAAAAAAAAAAAAACTTCTGTATAGAAGAAAAGAAATTCGAGGTGTGAACGGATACTAAATCATCAATTTTTTTCCATAGTATATATATATATATATATATATCAAGAAAGGTTTCCTATTTCTAATGCTTTTCTTCTTCCTTTCTCCTCTCTTCCTCTTTTGATCAAATTCAACCTTTCAACATCCATCAATAGATAGATAAAAGCAAAAGGCTTCCCTATTACGTACGTCCATCTACTTTCATTAAAGCACGATCTATTACGATACTGTACCAGATCGAAGTATTAGCGAAAAGCCCAGATCCAAGTATAAAACAACCTTATTGAGAATCGAATCAAGTAAATACTCAATTACTCACAAAAAAAAAAAAAAAAAAAAAAAAAAAAAAAAAAAAAAAAAAAAAAACTACTATAGAACGTAAGCAGTGCAGCCTTGATTACTTAAAGGTACCGCAGAATAATTACCTAAGCTTCCGACTCGATTACATAAACACGTCAGGGATTAAGACGAGACCTGCAGATTATTAGAGATCGATTTGCTTTTACGACCGAAAGTGGCTGCCACCTGGGGCAATTTAAGGGGACAAAAAAACCAAGAAGGGACTGAAAAATATAAATTTTTTGTTCTCTCTTTTTCTAAATAAGATCCATAAAGTCTGATTTATTCCATCTTTGTGGATTAGACCATTCTTGATCAGACGGAGAGCTCACTGTTTTAAGCAACGAAATCTAGCTAGTGCCATACAATCCCCGGCATCAATCCAAGACAAACGCATCTCCTCACTTCTTATATGCAAAACAAGCATCTCGGGCATTTTTGACAAATTATTGGAATTTTTCATAGGCCCACATAAAAAGGGAGCAGCTAAAGCACGCAAAAACAACCTTGTCTCTCATTTTCTATTCTGTATCAGCAGGGGGATAGCAAAAAAAGAGAGATTTATAGAGAAAGTATCACCCATTTAAAAGAGAACAATCTGTTCAAAATTTTCAACCCCAATTCTTCAAGCCAAAGTGGCAACGACAGGAGAAGAAGAAACAAGGACGACACCAACTTCACCAATTCGCTCATTACTATACCCGAAAACACCAGTACCAAAATGGCATCTGCCTCTACAGCTTCCCCAACTTTGCAATTTGCAATGCCTCCTCCACAGCAAGCACAAACCAATTCGGCTACTCAATCATCAACAATACCATCTGCAAACTCAACTCCAACCCAACCTGCCAGCTCTATTTTCCCATCATTTAATAACACTGAGTATCAGCTCCAACATGGACAGCAGCTAAGCGGTCCAATGGGTGGTTCCTCTTCCAACAGAAGCATGGGCACCATAGGACATGCAAGAACTCTATCTAGTGACTCTTCAAGCTCAATGCCACCACCTCCTTCCCCAGCGGCTTCTTCTGCGGCCATGACAGGTTTCTCCAGCCGGCCAAAGGTAACAACAACCTTATGGGAAGATGAAGGCACCCTGTGCTTCCAGGTCGAGTCTAAAGGCATCTGTGTCGCAAGACGCGAGGATAATGATATGGTAAACGGTACAAAGCTTTTGAATCTCACAGGAATGACTAGAGGTAAACGAGATGGTATATTGAAGACCGAAAAGCTGCGCCATGTAGTCAAAGTTGGGGCAATGCACCTGAAAGGTGTCTGGATCCCATACGAGAGGGCCCTAGACATCGCGAGGAAAGCCAATGTCGCTGATATGTTGTACCCTTTGTTTGTTGATGACTTGAAGTCACTTTTGTATAACCCAACGTCCGATTTCCCTCGGTCGTTGCCAGATGATGATTCGACTGACACTATGGTTGGTGCAACCGGTAGTGGTGGTGACACTTCGTCATCTCTTGACAATCGATCTGGCAGTGTTTCGATTACTAACAGCGCCCTATCTGGGGGTAGTGGTGAAGCTCCTTCGTCGTCCCAGTCTATTCCACCCAGTTCAACTACTAGCACAGCTAGTGCTGATATTGCCACCACTGGTGCGCCGCCCAGCAGGACCATTACTATACCAGAACAGGTCAAATCCGAACCTTACGAATACGATTTTGTACCTATTCAACAGACCCAAGAGTTCATAACTCGGCCTATATCACCCAGCAGCGCTGCTACTGGATCACAGCCTATCCAGGCATACACCTATGACTATAGACTACCACCGCCTCCTCCTCAACCACATCAGCAACAGCAGGCACTGCAATCACAGCCCCAAACACACCAATATCATCCACGAGATCAACAGAACTACCAGAGTCAGCAGATATCAGTCGATGCGGCTCAGATTCAAGCTCATGCTCAAGCTCAAGCTCAAGCTCAGGCACAGGCTCAGGCTCATGCCCATGCTCAAGCTCAAGCACAAGCACAAGCTACTGCCATTCAACGATCGCAACCAATTCAACCACTATACTTTCAACCTTACTCTATGGATCAATTCCAAAACCAACAACAACAAATGTACCAGATGTATAGACCTCCAAGTTCTGCTCCAACCTCTCGAGCCGAATCCCCTCATAACGCTCTTTCTCACCAACAACAACAACAGCAGCAGCTAGCACCGCAAATGTACCAAGATACACAGCGTCAGCATTCGCTGGATTCGAATACTGGCGCAAGTGGAGCCTTGTACCAGTTAGAAGACCACAGGCCCCCACTCAAACGGATGAAATCCGAACATTAGCCCATTTTCCATAAACCCTTCAAACAAGAAAAAAAATCAGAACATAGATTATATAATAAAGTAATTTAATAAATACTGGATGTACTCAATCAGTAATTATATTCAATTTTAGTGCATCAGTAGTATAAGGCAGCTCTGTAGTACTAGGTTCATTTCGAGCCGCACATTAAATTTTATATCCCCTTTTCAGACTCTATTAAGCCGAACAAATAAAGGCACTCTATTGCTCAGTATCTTTCAATTGATGAGACTGCAAGAAACTACAGTTATCTTCTCTAATTATCATCTTTTAAGCGTTAGTTCCAAGTGCTATCGTGTCGGGAACCTATTACACAAAAACTAGCTCAATTACACCATCCAGACGCGTCTCCTAAAATGCCCACATTCTGAGGAGCAAAATTGTAGTTTCAATTACCAGGAAATGACACCACTAGCTCACCATTATAATACAAAGAGATAATTAAAAGTATCGAATATTCTATGCTGCGTTCCGCTCACTGAAACCAAAACTACAACTCTACTTCTTTCAAATTGCCTTTCCAGAACGCAATGCCATGCAAAGGTACTGGGATTTCCGCTATTGTTTGGCTGCTCACTATTACAGCAGCGTCAATTAGAGCTTTTCAATTTAATTACGGGGAGCAGCAGATCAACCAATTTACGTATGCAGAGGGTGCGTGCTCTGCTTTTTTTTTTTTTTTTTTTTTTTTTTTTTTTTTATAACTAGAAGCAGAGACTATTGCCTTTGCCTTGGATTTACATTACATCACGCTGATCAATTGTTCAATTGACCAATGGAAACCGCTTTAGTAAAATCCAATTTATGTCGAATACGAAGGCTAATAACTTGGACATTCCTCGGCCACGGCTCTTGTGGTAGTTTCGACACCTCCCCCATTATCTCCGTCTCTCTTGAGCCAGCGGGGAACGACCAACCGACATAATGCTCAGTGAGTACTACAGCAACGTAATCTCTTATATAATACAGAAAGTTCGCCCCTTGAGTGCATACATATATCTGAACTATATGCAGATTGACAGCTTTGTTACTTTGAGACAATACTGAGACAGGTTTGACCATTAAATAAAGGACCTACCAATCACTGCGGATGCGTGCGGACAAAATAATATTTATTATATTCATATGCTCTGATGCAGGAATAATTTTTTTTTGGCCGGCTCAAGTCTACTAGCCTTTTTCCAAGTGAAAAGAGGACTCACATACCAGCTTGACACCAGGAGTAATAGAGTGGGTCTCACCAATCCACTGGATCTGACTACGCCCAGCGCAGCCTGTATTCAGATTCAAGCAAGTCTCATAATAAGTACCATATACATACCATGGTTTCCATTGTTCAACGCGTCAAGATGAAAGTAGAATTATTTCCCTTATCATAAAACAAATACTAGAATTAGAACCAAAGTCGAAACGTTTTTGTGTAAGAAAACGGCTGGCTTACGCTAGGCGCATCTGAAAATACCCCCCAGTCTGTCTACCATGGTACCGGTAATCAGCCATTCTGGCTCCTATAATATTTCCCATTCTATTGTTTACTGATGGTGAAAGCACATATATGTGAAACATGCCAGGATAGGTCGAAATTACTGGTTTTTTATATACTAGAGCAAAATATGGTGATGACTAGCATGTACGGGTGGTCGACCATGTGCATGGAAAATAGCTTGGACCATACCGTACTGCGGAGAGCATTCACCAACTTGCTCAATTGCTGATTTAGGCAATCATATCCTAATCAACATCTCAGATCTACTCTGAAGCTTTTCTTCTTTCTCTCACAATTAACCTAGTCTAAAAAGTGTTGGATATTCAAGACGTATTTTGTCGTGCGGCTCAATAACTCACTCAAAATCATTGACGCATTAGATAAACGTATGTACCCCACCAGATTGAAATGGAATACCAACATATATAGTTTGGGGCAAGATAGAAACAAAATCATAACTTATCACATTAAATCATTCATGTATACGTTTATATACTACAAAAGGGTGACCACTACTTCTGCTGCATCACATCAACATATCGACTTCTAGCAGGCTTCTTCTTCCTGCCAGCAGTACCTCCAGGAGGTGGACCTGGAGCTGCTCCAAGCAGATCGTCCAGACCTCCAGAGATCGGCGGGGCAGGGGAAGGCTTAGAAGATGGAGGTGGAGCACCAGATCCGGATGATCCTGGTGGTACTGGAGGTGTGCCCCCACCACCCATTGGAGGAGGAACACCACCACCCATCGAAGGAGGAGCCGGTGCTGGACTTGGGCCAGAATGTGGTGGTTGTGGAGTAGCAGGCTTGTTTGATTTAGGAGGTGGTGGAGGAGCTGAAGACTTCTTAGCATCTGCTGGGGCCTTTTTGTTGACCCACCGTTTCAGTTCTTTATCGTAATAGAACTGATTCTCCTCACCAAGTTTGGCCTTAATAGCCTTTTGCTCGTTCTTACCTCCAGAACCGCCTCTAATCCACGAGAACCAGCCATTGCCAGATGCCGCATTCTTCTCCTGCTCCTTCTTCTTTTCCTCTTCTTCTTTCTGCTTTTCCTCTTCTGATTTTGGCTTTGCATTGCCGAACCCAAGATCCTCAATTTCCTCAGACTCTTCAGGAATTGTGGTTGGCGGTGTGCTATGCGAAGATGAAGGTGGAGCAGCACCAGCGTTGACTTGAGGAGGTCCAGCCGCAAACATAGGAGCAGGAGCAGGAACAAACAGGTTTCCACCACTTGCAGCAGGAGGTTGGACATTCTCCTGCCGCTCCTCGTCTGGTGGTTGGTACCCATACGATGGAGGCTCATATGGCTGGTACCCACTGTGGGGTTCTTGTTCGGCATCGTGCTGTTCTGTTTGACCCGGCTCAGTAGCTGCATCCTCACTTGTTTCCATTGTAGAGTTTTCGACAGAAGCCGCATCTGGTGCGGCGGCTGGAGGTGGAACCCCACCACCAGGATTCATGAAGCTGTACATATCGACTTCCTGAGTCTGAGGAGTTATGGCCGGTGGCGGCGCAGTTGAAACTGGTTGAGAGCTACTATCTACTGGAGCATATCGGTTCACTGCGTTTGGTGGAGCACCCGCAGTTACTGGGGCTGAAACAGGAGCATACGGGTTGCTTTGTGGAGATGAACCAGCTCCGGTAGATGGAGGAGGAGGAGGAGGAGGAGGAGGAGGAGGAGGAGGAGGAGCACCTCTTCGTGGAGAATTATTGGTCGACACTGATCGTGCTGGAGAGGCATGCGAAGAATCACTATACACAGACTGCTGCAGTTCCGGCGTCCTTACAGGAGCAGGTGGGGCAGTAGTAGGAGGTTGAACGGGAGGCTGCTGCTGTTGTTGTTGTGATGGTGGTTTGTAAGCCTGAGATTGTTGCTGAGATGCTTGATTAGCACTGGAAGGTCGAGAGATGTCCTGCGTGGTGGAAGGATCATAATTGTATCCACCACCGACACTAGAAGCTCTCGATGGCACCCTGCTACTGGGCTGACCAACAGGCACTTGTACCCCTTGTGGCACAGGTGGAGCTCCATATGCATAGGATTGGACTCTTGAAAGATGAGGTTCGTGAGCTGGAGCAGCACCACCACCTGCGCCAACTGGACCATATCTAGGCATCGACGGGTCAGACATGTGAGGTGCAGCTGGTGGATATTGCTGTTCAGAGCCTGATGAAGACGAATTGTATGGGTGATGTCGGTGATAGGCAGCCGCACTGGTGGGCAAGTCAGCATGCGACTGAACTCTAGACAAAGCTGGAGCACCACTAGAAGAATGCAACTGCTTGAATATTTGTTCCTTTTCAGAACTGGCCTGGGGCTCTTCTTCGTCATCTCCTGTGACAAATCGAGTCCAGATTCTGTTAACGTCTGGCTTGGCCAATTTTCCACCAAACCATGCTGAGGCACTGCCGCTACCACTTGCTCCGGCCTCGCCGTTATTCACACGTTGAGATATGATCTCCAGCTGGTCCAAAAATTCTTTAGTGTATTTGGGGCCCACTTTAGATTGCGAATGAGCCTTGACAATCGTCAAAACACCATCGCAAACTCGTACAGCATCACTCATGTAGCCGTAGTCAGCCAACTCCGAGGCGTGGATCAGTTTGTAGACTAACAGATGTGGATAGCAGTTGACAGTGTTGCCTGCCATTTCAGGTGAAGGGTTACTGAACACAATGAACTCAAATATCTGGCTCGCTAGGATATTATCGAGATCTTTACTCTCACCTAGGGCGCCCAATATACCGACCCTAGGATGTTCTGGCTCGGACATTCCAAAGAATCCAATGTTGCCGGAGAGGATGAAGCTATGATAGTTAGTACGAAAGACGAATTTAGGATGGCTACAGTTTTGAATAGAACATACCAGATATGACCCGCTTCGACGAGGCCCGCTTGCAATAATTGTTGGCCAAGCGCTGTAATTGCCTCCTGGTTCTTGGTAGACGGATTGGAAATGATCAAGCTCAGATGCTTCTTCCAATTGCTTGTAACATCATTTCGGGGGCCAGCCAGTTCGGCAACTGCTAATAGTTAGTAAATTTGTAAAATAGCGCTTTTTTTAGGCTATGAAGATAAAGCCAAAACATACCTGAATCTGCTCCAGATCCCGAGAATACTCTATATATCAAGGCCAAACTTTGAGACGCTGGCGGTTCTAGAGTTCGAACGTCTTCACGCACAAACTCGGCAACAGCGTTATGCCATTGATCAGAGCCTAGTGACCCTGCAATTACCAGAGCATGTGCCCATAGTCTATTTTCTAACGCCTTTCTCAATGCTCCTTCTCTGTTACCAACTTCTAGATCAAACAAGATCGATTTCATGTCTGAACTGCTGAATTTGATTTCGCCATGGCCACTTCCGGTACTACCACGCCTGACTGCTCTATTCTGATAAAGGTCAGTTGCTGACTTGAAATTAGCCGGATCATCCTTTCCGTCGTTAAGATCTGCGATGCCTGGCACCAAGATTTGTCGGATCTCAGCCAGGTGGTCTACAAGAGCTTTTGATAACGACTCTGATTTCAACAGCACTCGCAAGACTTTCCACAACATCAGTTTGTGTTCAAGTCGTGTTCCAGTACCATCACCAGCCCCTTGAGCTTCGTTGCTGCTATGCATTTTGGCAATCTTTTCGTCCATCCATTTCTCCAGCTCCTTCTTTTTGGACTTGATTGGACCTCCTTTAGAGACCAATGGGCCAGGGAATTTGACAGCACTATTGTCAAACTCGACGACAGCAGTCGCATCTACGACTCGAACTTCTGCGTTACCACCAGTATAGGCGATTTTGGGAGGAATTGCTACCGAAACACGAGCACATGTAGCCCAATTGAATACCGGAAACTGCCGTCTCGTTAGCATTTCGTTTTCGGCTGCACTTAATGGGGGTGCTACCTTTGATGGTCTTTGCATTTGCTGCTGGGCATGTTGAGCCGGAGACTGGTGAGCAAGCTGGGCTGGGTAGGGCTGGTGCACCTGTTGAGCTGGGTGAGACTGGTGGGCCTGCTGGTTGTGCAGCTGTTCGTGATAGTGCTCCTGTTTGAGGTTCAAAGATTCAGGAACGCGGCCATTGCCCTGCTGATAGCCAGGAGGCACATGCTGAGGTGACATGGCTCTATTGCCTGGAGGCGAGTATTCGCTGCTTTTAGGTAACGATTGTGTAATGTCCATGGGCAAGTCTCCGTAGCTTGGGGTCGAAGGAACATTTTTTGCCTGTTTCTTCGGAGGAGCACCAGCTGGATGTCCAGTTGAAGTGCCCGGTGGTGGTGGTGGTGGTGGTGGTGGCACACCTGACGATGAAGATGCTGCTGCTGCTGGCGGCGGTGGTGGTGCCTGCTTTGGTGAGTACACATTACTCTGAGGAGCTCTAGGGGAATAGTTAGACTGTGGTCCATAATTTGATGGTGTGTAGTTACTATTGCCCGCAAGTTGTTGAGGTGAGTAGTTCGGAGACTGAGCAGCAGCTCCTACAGGTGGAGTATTTGCAGTTGCTGGAGATGCTCCAGATGCGCCAAATTGATTCACATGGCTCATGACTGGTGACCTCTGCACCGGCGCATAAGCGTTAGTAGCCGGAGCATACTGACTTTGCTGCTGGAACTGAGCCATTGGGGGAGAATTAAAATTGTTTACAGAGTGAGACTGGTGTACCTGGTTGTACGGCATTTGCGGTGAGTATTTCATGCTGCCACCTGACGAGTTTCGCGAGTGTGAATACCTGTGAGAGGAAGATGCAGGTGGCTGTACTGTAGATGGAGCTTGAGGTTGTGCCACAGGTTCATATGGATTCTTGACTGGAGGTACCGACGAGTGATTCGTCTGTGGGGGAGGGCCATATGGAGTGGTTGGCGTTGTAGCTACCGGCGGAGCAGGTCTAGCGGAATAAACACCTCCTACTCCAGTGCCAGAAGTTCTTCTCTGCTGATTTAGGGAACCATAAGAGCTCATTTGATCCATGCTGGGCCGTGGAGCTACCTGCTGTCTAGGAGGTAAAGGCAGTTCCTCGTAGAATGGTTTCTGCTGGCCGGCTGGTGGAGGAGCTTGTTGCTGTTGCTGTGCTGGTGGAGGAGCATACGGGCTGGCACCATATTGAGAGTACACAGGCTGCTGTTGGAATGACTGAACTCGACGAACCTGTTGCTGCTTCTTGGGGACCAAATCCATGGGGGGATCGTATGCCGAACCAGATCGCGTATCGTTCATGAAACTCTTTGCCGGCTTGAGCTCAGGTTTTGACTGGCCCTGTGGCTGCCGGGCCGCTTGGTAGGGGCTATAAGGACTGTTGAGCATCTGCTGTGGAGGTCCTCCAAACGATCCAGTTTGTTGTAGCACAGGAGTGTGTTTGACCTGCTGGTGCGGCGCGTGCGGCGCAGAATAAGCCGCATGCGGCTGAGAGGCCGCCTGGGCAGGAGCATATCTGTTTGCCACTGGCTGAGGCGGGACAACAGGTTGCTGTTGAGTTGCCGGCTGAGGAGCCCCTGGCTGCTGCGGGAAATATGATGCTGTGGGATCCGGCTGTTTAGTGGTTGTGGTAGTACTGCCACTAGTAGTTTCACCACCCTTTTGCTCAGATTCATCATCTTCTTCATCAGACAAAAGGAGATCATCATCTTCTTCCAGGAATGCAAAGTTTTCTGTTTTAGGAGCAGCAGCTTTCGTTTCCGTCGCACTAGTGTTATTGCCGATATCAAACGTCTCGTTACTATTGCCAAACAAATCATTTTGGGTTTCGTCGCCCTTATTCGAGCCAAATGACTCGCTGGTAGTGCTCGCCGGATTATTATCTTTATGCTGTTCAATTTGGCCAGCCTGCTCTTTGTGTTCAGAACTTTCGAGCTGTTCGGGTTGGTTTGGCAGCCCAATATCGAAGGACTTGTCACCGTCAGCCCCAAAAAGTTCAGACGGCACTGGTGGGTCATTTGACAATGCTTTCTCCGATGCTGGATCAAGAGAATTCTGGCCACCACCCAAATCGAAAGACTCATCTTGATTAGCAGATGGATTATCCTGTTCGGGAGGATTCTTTTCCACATCTTCCTGCTCTTCCCTGGAATTGCCCAAATCAAATGTCTCATCACTTTTACCAAACATATGCTCTTCCATTGTCTCAGCAACCGATTCCTGAGCCTTAATCGGCGACGATTGAGCACCAAGGTTGCTGAAAAAATCGTCATTACTTGTAGCAAAAGCAGAGGGCATCCTGTTGTGGCCCTGCTGAGCTTGCCGGTTGCTCGTTGGCCGAGAAGCTTCTAAATTAGCAGGTTGTTGTAGCTCAAAAAATGAGGCCTGGTTATCATCATTAAATGTTATGCCATCGTCAGGTTCCTGACCAGAAGCGGTGTCCTGAGGAGCGGTCACGTGGAGTACCTGCTCATCACTGTTGCTGGTGGATACTGGAATCGTCCCAGTTCGATCAATGCCTTCTGGTTCGGCTAGAAAACTGGCCTCTCCATCACTGCCCCCAAACATGTCGTTATGCTCGTTTTCGTCATTTACATTAGTGCTATACCGGGCGATATCCCCACTATTATCATGGACTGGAGGCTCCTCTGGAGAGATTGATCCGTTATCGGCAGTAGCTAGCCACGACGTGTCCTTTTCGTCAGTCATTTCAAAAGGGTTTTCATCCAGGTCATTGGCTGTGTGGAGCTCTTCCGCAGTACTCTCCTGTGACTGTGAGATGGTAGAACCAACGATAGAAGAGGTAGCTGCTGCCGAAGTACTAGAGCTAGCTTCAGTGGCTGACTTATTATCCGAACTGGAATCCACAACTGGACCTTCAGGCTTTAATGCTTCCTCCAGATTGTCTCTATTGTTAGTCTCAGAATGCTGCATATGAGCAGCTTCTGCGCTTCTGGTGTTTTCCAAATCCATTCTACTAGGTTTGAATAATGGGTTCCAATGGTTTGCATCAGAATTTGGATCCACCATTCTTTATTGTGTTGATTCAGTAATCACAATCTATGATTCTGCGTTAGTCTTGTTCTCTAGTGTGACGATAGTTTGATTCTAATATCAAGTTTTATTCTCCGTTTCGTTCCCAAGTTCATAAATATCAATTGTAGAATACACAATTCTTGCAGAAGAGCCAAAATGGGTCTGCCAAACAAAAACTGATGGAACAATCTAGTGACGAAAATTTCCAACAAAAAATGGGAACTACATGACTTTTAGATAGACCAACGCACCAAATCAAATATCAACTTTAAACACTTACAGGTTAATAAAAAAAACAATATCCAATATCCACCGCTTTTCTGATTTTCTGATTTTTTTTTTGAACTTGATTTAATTCAGTAAATGTCTCAGTGAATAATAAAAAAAAACGACCAGATCTTGGGGGTATCTTCTATTATGATACGATGCTTATAATGCTAAAGATACTAATGGTGTTATGTGTCTTATGTGTCGTTTTGATCTGCTGGCAGGTTCGTTCCAGTACGCGATTGAACGCGGGCTTGCGCACGCCAATATCTCAGCCTGAAAAATAAGCCTTAAGGGAACGTACCGAAGTGAAAAAAAAAAAAAAAAAAAAAAAAAAAAAAATTTGAACCGTTGGTTGATACAGCTCGACAATAAGCATTTTGATTTTCATAACCACAAGCAGGATAGCTACAGGACCACTATAACTCTGTAATTAACACAGGAAATACTGCATCAGTAACAAAGCCATATAATAGTAGTAAATCAGCATGGTAGCTAAAGTAAAGGGTCCCCCAGGAAAACAAAACCTTCCTCCAGAACATGAACGGTTCCTCTCATGCTGTTCAGACATCAGCTTGGAGCTCATCAACTCTCTCAAAACCAACAAAGACGTCAACCTGAACGGGCTGATCATCCGGAATGCCAAAAAGTACAAGCTGAAAAACCAGCCTCGTTTGACCGACATCATCTCCTCGATTCCAGATCAATACAAAAAATACCTACTGCCAAAGCTTAAGGCCAAACCAGTGCGGACAGCCTCAGGTATCGCAGTAGTTGCAGTTATGTGTAAGCCTCATAGATGTCCACACATCGCCTATACTGGTAATATCTGCGTATACTGCCCTGGTGGACCAGACTCAGACTTTGAGTATTCTACTCAGTCATATACTGGATATGAACCAACATCTATGCGGGCAATTCGAGCCCGATATGATCCATATGAACAAGCAAGGGGCCGAGTTGAACAGCTGCGTCAATTAGGGCATTCTATCGATAAGGTGGAATATATCATCATGGGAGGCACTTTCATGAGCCTTTCTCAGAGGTATCGTGAAACGTTTATCGCAAATTTGCATAATGCCCTGTCTGGCCATACGACGGAGGATGTCGACGAGGCTGTGGCCCTATCACAGCAATCCCAGACCAAGTGCGTCGGTATCACCATTGAGACCCGGCCAGATTACTGTACAGAAACCCACCTGAGCGATATGTTGCGATATGGTTGCACCCGTCTCGAAATTGGTGTGCAAAGTGTGTATGAGGATGTCGCTAGAGATACCAACAGAGGTCATACTGTGAAGGCAGTATGCGAAACTTTTGCATATGCTAAGGACTCGGGATACAAGGTTGTCAGTCACATGATGCCGGATTTGCCCAACGTTGGCATGGAGAGAGACCTGGATCAATTCCGAGAGTACTTCGAGAATCCTGCGTTCCGAACTGATGGGTTGAAGCTATACCCTACTTTAGTCATTCGGGGTACGGGGCTTTACGAGCTCTGGAAGAATGGGCTGTACAAATCGTACAACGCGAATGCGTTGATTGATTTGGTAGCTCGAATTCTGGCACTAGTTCCACCATGGACGCGTATCTACCGAGTACAGCGAGATATCCCTATGCCGCTTGTGACAGCAGGGGTGGAGAATGGTAACCTTCGGGAACTAGCATTGAGTAGAATGAAAGACTTTGGGACCACCTGTAGAGACGTGAGAGCTCGAGAGGTGGGTATGCAAGAAGTCCACCACAAGGTCCAACCGGACCAGGTGGAATTACTACGACGGGATTACACTGCCAATGGTGGTTGGGAGACCTTTTTGAGTTACGAAGACCCCAAGAAGGATATCTTGATTGGACTGTTGCGATTGCGACTATGTTCTGAGAAGTACACATATCGACCAGAGTTGACTGGTCAGCAGACGTCGTTGGTTCGGGAATTGCATGTTTATGGGTCTGTAGTCCCATTGCACAGTAGAGATCCTCGGAAGTTCCAGCACCAAGGGTTTGGGACTCTCCTTATGGAAGAGGCAGAGAGGATTGCGAGAGAAGAGCACGGATCGTCTAAAATCAGTGTTATCAGTGGTGTTGGAGTGCGGAATTACTATGCCAAGTTGGGGTACTACTTGGATGGTCCGTATATGTCGAAAGATTTATAGGGTAAATTGGGGTGCGGCTTAGGTATTTGTGTGCGGCTGCTCAAAATTCCGTCATAAGGAAAGACGATATATAGCTATATGTATAAAAGAGAAAAAAAGAAAATTTCAATTTAATAATGCATACTGAAATAGATACGGTGACACTACTAACAGTCGACTTGGAAAAGCTCGTTCTTGTACTTGCCTTCAGCTGATTTCGTGACAATAAAAGAGGTTAGCTGCCTACCTTTGATGCAAGAAGTATCCATGCCTTTGGAATACTTTTTCAGATTCAATCCCGTGCCAGCATCATGCCCATAGAACACCACTCTTCGATGCTCTCGAGAGATTTCTTTCTGATGCTCATTCCACTTGTCAGACCATGGAATGCCATCCCGACCTTCATCGCTTTCTGTGTACTCGGGAGGCAAAAGCGTTCGCATAGTCATGACCGCTTCAGTGTCCATATCCTCCAAATGGGGGATATGCCATTGCAAGCCTGCATGAACCCCTACGCCCTCGTAACCTTCTTCAGTGACATTACCAAGCCGAAGAATAGCAGAACAAGAAGAGATATATCGAATGTGGTCAGGCGTGAGACTTCTGACAATAGCTTCGTCTACAGGTCGCAAACCCTGAGTTTTTACGATTTTTTTGTTATACAATTGCTTTGCGGCAACTCCTGGCGGTGGCAACCCATAGTGGTCAGCATACGCATCCAATATTTCGTCTTCGTGATTGCCACGGACGCAGCTAGCCTTTAGCTCCATAGCTAGCTCCAATACTTTCATTGAGTCTTCGCCTTTAGAGATGAAATCGCCGAGAAGTACCATATGGTCCTTGCCTCGCTTGAAATCAATCTTATCCATGAGGTCCGTGAGTGGATCCATCATACCGTGGACGTCACCGAGAATGACTAGTCTCGATCCTTCTTCCGCCTCGCCGGGCAGAAGATCTTCCCGTAGAGTGTTAACTCTCACTAAATCTGGGACCGGGATGTATGCAGGTTTGATAGAAGGCACATAGACCAGGAACAAGTAGGTCAAAGGGGTGGCTACGAGAGCAATAAATGCTAGGATCAGCCACGGCTTTTTGGATGACCTCTTGGAGATGTGGCTAGTGCTGCCGTTTTGGATTGGCTGGTATGTTCCGTAGACTCTGTGGTTAGAGTCGGAGAAAGGCTGTTTCTGTGAGTTCTTTGGCATGTTCTCTTGTGGATTTTCCAGGTTACTTTTAGTGGTTTCAAGGTTAAATTTGGTGTTTTCAAGAATAATCTGCTCAGATCTCTTTGTTTTCTGTAAGCAGCTCAAACGAGTTTTTCCGGCTGGTTTGTCCGATATTTATATAATTGTCAACTCTCGAGCCCGACACTAGGGCAGTACCTGTGAATGATTTCCAGTGCCTTTACCTCTGATTCAGTACTGCTAGAACAGAGGTTGTTCTCCCCTAAAACTGCTTCAGGTATTTTACAATCGACTGGGGGAATGCTATGTAAACTAAACTGGACACACTCCGCTGGGGGTTATTAAGGTTTCGATACTAGAAGCAATCTTTAAACCACCTACAGTGTATCCACTATGAAATACCAAACCACTAGTCAGAGAATTTGACAAGTCAACTATGTGGAATTAGAACAGATATATATATGTCTGCAGGAAACAAGAAAACAAACAAAAAAAAAAAAAATATCACCGTATAATTTTTTTCTAGGCACATATCGGATCGGCCCGCGCAGAGTTCTACTGAACGTGTGACCTACCGGGCGAAGTGGTGAGCCCCAGGCTTTTACGAGAGCCACCCGTTTGGAGCACGTGCTTAGGAAGGCATGTAGGAGTAAGAGCTACATTTTCACGTTGAAGATGGTTTCCATTGCACCCAGGTATACCACTCAGGACTAGCTGGGGTTAAGTGTGCTAACGTGAGATAGTTTATTAGGAGACTTTACTAAGGGTAGCTTAGGAAAAGCTGGCGATGTTGTTGTAGTGGACAATTCACACATCACTGAGCCCTTAGACGATAGGTCTGCCAAGTCCAATTGATATAATATTTAGATCTGTGGCCTGATCAATAGGCTGCTTGGAGATAGTTTTAGAGCCACGGATGATCCATGTGATATGAGTTCCTTGATGGAGATCACAGGTGCATTCACCAAGGTTATAGCCCATCATGTATGCCATCTGGGTCACTACTGGATGCGTTATAGTAGGAGCGATGTAATTTTTTCTTTAATGAATACGGTGCCAAGATATCCAAAATCCAGGTTAGGGAGACAAGTAGTGGGTTCGTATTGTTTCAATACCCTTATGATGAGTACCAATATGTGAACCTTGTACCTATGGCTATAACAGGGCTATTACCGTACCAAAATTCTAGTTGAATACGTGGGTTTTCGGTCTGCCAGCGCGTCCTGGTAGCCTAGAATATGCGTATGGGAGCCAGACCATCGTTGGATAAGCTCAATCGATGTGAGTCAGACTGTCGTTGACTGAGCTCAACTACTGTGAGTAGTTGCTATATAACAAAACTGGGAACAAAAAAAGATATATAGAGTACTGTGCGGCGTGCGGCTTTTTTTTTTTAAAAGGGAGAACAAATATTGAGATTGAGCCGCACCATCTTTCCAAAGGGGATTCGCGTGTGGAAATTAGAAAGATAGTTTTGGCGCTTCATGGTGATGTTTAGACTATTTGGGGTCGATGAGGCAGCTTTTTTGTTTCATGCATTACTGTTATGCGTTGAAATGATAGAAAGAGCTAGCTTTGTCATCTATTGGTTGAGATCAGGATATACCTCTGCTGGTTAAATCAAGTGGCTTACGAATTCGAGGTGGTAACTGGGAATAAAAGAGTACTATAGAGATGGCTTAGAGCTCTTGGGACTACTAGAACAAGTGAGTCCAAAGCATAGCACGATGCAATATCCAAACAACACTAGTTCCCAAGGTGTAATCTGCTGAAAGTACAGCCAAGAGAGCATTCTAAGCAAAAAGATTTGCCAACTATGGCCAAGTAACACCAGTCACTCATATCCAAGGATTCTCTGCTATATATTACTGATTATATTCCATATGTAGGCATTTGAACTGTTCTAACTCCTGAATCCAGCGTAGTTGTGAGAACAGCCTTGCAGAGTGACGTAACGTCATATGCAGGTTGAACAGGATATACTGAGATGACAGTTCATTTGCAAAAAAGGAGTGCGAAACCCGAATAGAAAAAAAAAAAAAAAAAAAAAAAAA
>JAJLUM010000156.1:0-17410 GCA_030564265.1 Blastobotrys attinorum
TTTTTTTTTTTTTTTTTTTTTTTTTCAAAAATATTTCATAATCTTCTTCTCGTTCGAGCTACCCTGACATCAACTCTTCTCTTGGCTCATTCCAAAATCCACAATATTTGCACCAATACAATGCTACTCCCAGATATACTCCATATGATATGCGATTATCTAGATAAAAAATCATTACTATCCTGCATGCTGCTCAATCTCGATTGGTTCGTAGTCGCCGGAGCTAAGTACATCAGCCAGCTAAAATTCGATCGAATCCGCCTCCAGCTGCTCATCGCGATGGACAATACCGACCGAAAGCACTTCTATGCTAGCCAAATCAAAACAATTGCACTAGAGGCAATAGAAGACTGGCCCGATGCACTTCTAGCAAAAGATTTTCAGGGTCTGACCTTCTCAAGAGTCACTTGGTTGAGCTTTTATTGGGTCGATCTAGAATTCGAACCAGACGCCATGCGGCTTTTTGCTGGCCCCCAGCTACGAGAAATCCATATAGATGACTTTGCAGTGGGAGATGCCCACATCCTGCCACTTTTTCGAGACCTGGTCGCTGACTGTCATGTAGAAACACTTGGACTAATGCTGGTAGAGTCCGACTCAGGTGAGATATTTACAGACCTCCTGAAGGAATTGCCAGGCCTTAAAAAAGTCCTCCTGGACTCGGAAATCAGCACTACCCGGATACACAAACCACATATAAAGGCCATTTCGAAGTCTAATATCTCGGAGGTGGCTGTGAACTCTCTGCTCATACCTCGAGTTGGATTCGGATCAATCGATATGCCAAATGCCCATCGCTGTAGAATTGTCGATACACATTTTTACGACCTCTCAATTCTGAATAATACTCCAAACTGCACTGTGCTTCATCTTTCACTGAATTCTTTCAGAGGTGATATTTCTCTAGACCTTGATAACTGTAGAGCGAAACTAGAAACGCTCTCTATAGAGCTGGGGCCGTCTTGGCTCCATAGCCCTTTTGATATGGGCAGCTTCCCACAATTGAAGCATTTGAAGCTGAGTCGGCCGTTCATACAGGAAGACAATCAAGAGGGATTCATTAAAGCTCTCATTACTGGAGCTCAACTGCTAGAATCACTGGAAATCTCTCTATTTGGCAATGTAATCACCACCTTAATAGACGGTATCGGCAAGGATCTCGTGCAGGTAGGACAACATTGTCGTAAACTACGAAAGTTCAATTTTAAAACCGAGATTGAGATTTCTGGATCGCGGAGCCTAATCGTGATTGATAGAGAGACTTCGGATAGACTAGCCAAACAAGATGAGAACCCTCTGTTCCCGCAACTGGAACGATGCGGACCGTGCCTGGTGTTCTTAGGAGCCAATAGTGAGTTTTATTCTAGGCATTTCCCGAGGATGTACGAAGATGATAGATATACAAGGATAGCTCGAGCACAGGGGCATATCTATACCAACAGTGGCACTCACGATTCCCCATCAGAGCATTTGGCGCATCTCATGTCCTTCAGTTTGAACGTTCACGGTGGAATAGAGGAGTAGAGAGAAGAAGAAAGCACTATTACCAACAGCATAATAAAAGCATCAGTAGCCAATATCGAATCAAATAGACGAAAAAAAAAAAAAAAAAACAGTCAATTTCTAATTGCTTATCCTATTCTAATTTTACTGTAATGCATGCATAATTTTGCGCGAATTTTTACTATATTGAAATGCTAATGATATATAAATAAGTTTTCTAAAGGTTGTCTATGACAATCCATTGGGTGCTCTGCAACAAATCAGCCTCTTTATCTCTCTTGTTGCTGCCAGTTCTCCCCATTTCTTTATCCCATGTCTTTTGCAAGTGCTGGTGATTTTCCTGATACACCTTTTCGTAGTCAGACATCTCTACATCAAACTCTCGCTCTCGTCTCTTCTTCTCTAGTTCATAAGCCTGCATCTCTTGGTCCATAAGTCCATGGTACCTATTGATGATACTTCGCTTTTGTCTCTGAAGCTCCATCATGGACGGATCGCTTCGGATGTATATTTCTGCGATTTGTTTTTTGTTCATCATGGTCTCAAGTTCCTTAATCTCCGAAGAAACTGGATCTAGTTCCTTTTTCATTTGTTTACTCAATGTTTGAGTAGCTTTTCGATTGTCCTTGGCCAGTGATGCCATGTCTTTTGCCTTGGACTTTTTCATTTTAGAGATTTCTTTTGCCTTGGATTTGTCGAGCTTGGCGATACTTTTTGCACGCTTCTTGTCGGCTTTGAGTTGGATTTCACTCAAACGCTTGACCTTTTTGGCAGTTTCCTTGTCATCAATCTTTTGGTGCTTCTTAAGTTCTTCCACAGGGTTGAACCAGTCTTGATGCACCATAGTTCGTCGCCTTTGAGCAATCAATTCTCGGTTTTGTAACCTGACATCGGGGTTGGTGCTTTCAATTTTCATGAACTCTAGGCGAGATACCCGGTTACTGATACCACTGACTTTTCGTTCTTCAACAGTCAGATCCATCTGATCAGGAGTCAACGGAGCTGCTAGAGCTGACCAGTCGTAAAAGCCCAATCGGTCTGCTAGCTGTTCTGAGTTCAGTACATCTACCTTTAGCCCTCGTGGTTTGAAGTAAGTATCGTTAGACTTTCCGAGATATCTCGCAGGTTTCGACTGGCTTGAACTGCTAACAGCCTCGTTCAATCCGTCTATAAATGCATAAAACCGTTCCTGATCAATATTGTAGTTTTCTAGGATGGGTGCGTAAGCCTTGGTAAAGGGGAGCCCTGAGCCGCTTGCGGCTTGGGGCAACACCACGGGCTTTTCGAGCGGCGGCTGCATGAGACGGTGGAGGCTTTGTTGGTCTCCCGCAGCAGCGAATTCGTCACCCTTTGCGAATTCTGGGGTTGCATTGCTTAGAACGCTGTGTACTGATGATCGTGCTGTGGCAGTGGATGCTGGTCTGGTAGAATTCAAAGACATGAGGGATAATCGGTTGTTATCGGTTGGTGCAGCACTTTTAGTAGTGTAATTTAATGCAGAGACTGGAGATAACGATTTTCGCTGCAATTGAGCTTGTGGAGATGGAGATTGCCGCTCCGGAATAGCTGGAGTATTACATTGGCTTGAAAGGGGAGTGGTGTGGCGGGTTGATATGCTCATTGTTTCCTCACTAAAGAAAGAATCATCCGAGCTATGCTGGAACGGATATGCGCTTTTCGGCCTGTCTCCGGAGGAGTCTAAGCTGGAGGTAGAGCTCGAGCTCGAACTCGATGGCGGGTACGGCGACGAGTATTGGTACGGTGAGACATGTCGGGGCGTTGAGGACGACGACAGCGATGACCCCGACGCCGATGAGCGCAGAGTGGATTTAGTTGTGAATGCAGAGATGCTTTGGCGTTGGAGGTTCCGAGGGATTTGATAGTTTGAAGCGGATTTTGGAGTGCACATTGACCGTCGTTTCAAGCTTGTGGCACTGCCTGTAGTACTTGAGCTGCATACTGAGCTGGGTCTCTCGGTCGACAAAGGCTTGACAAAGTCTTCAGGGTTTGCGGCGGCCATGATTCTCTCGATTTTTTTAAAGCGCTTGAAATGAGGTAAAGGCTGTTTAGTGTTAATATACTATACTGAGATTGAGAGAGGAATGTTGCTTTATGATAAACGCTGAGATTAAGACAAAGAGCTAGTGTGCAGTAACGATAAGTGTTGAGTGTTGCCCTAGACGCTGTGGCTTGTAATGATAATGCAAAAAGGGTCAGGAACAGAATCGAAGAAAAAGAGGTGGAAATGAGGTCCTTTTTATATTTTCCGAGGGAAGAGAAGAAAAAAAAAATAAGGGGGGCGAAATGAAGAAACCGTACCAAATCTATTATTATTACTAGTGCTTCGTGATGCTTGGTGGTCTGTATGCCGATCGTATGCACAACGAGTAATATAACAGTAATAATCGGTAAGGTGCGGGCGGGCCCCGGGGCATGCATCTGGGCGAGACAATGTCGCTAGCACTTAGACGCCGACCAAAAATAGCTAGGCACAGCCCAAGACAGTGATCAAGTGACGATTTGAGGATTTGGGCTGAGCTCTACTGTTCTTATGTTTTTTTTTTAGATCAGTACAGTGGGTCATGACGTTTTTTTAGATCATTTCAATGGTAGTTTTGGGGTGGTTTGGGGGTTCATTGATGGCGGATTCTGGGTCGGGGGTCTTTGTGTAGGTGGAATTTGGTGGATAGCTATTTTTTTTGCAAGGAGATTGGATCTACAAAGATTTGAAGATAATTAAAAGATGGAAAAGATCTACAGTAATGACAGACAAACGACATTTGTTTGACAATGTGAATCGACAGGAACAAGGTGTAATTTGTGGTTCAAAAGTGGTCGGACCTTGTGGTAACCAAGCCACCAGTGTATAAGGACCGCCATAGTGGCAAACCCCCATACAGGGCGTGATTTTTTTTTTCTTCAGCCTTTTAATTATTAGAATGACAAAGTTGTGATTCATTCTGAGGATTTGGAATTCGAGGATTCTAGTGGGCTATTCTGTTACAACAGTGCATTACGGAGATCAAAGAGCCCGCATGCCTCGTGGAACATGGGTTGGATCGAGAGAAATTTATCATTGGATCAGAGATCTTATGCAGGAATAAACTAATTACGTATGTATAAACAAGCGGATTTATGTATGCTATTGGGTCTCTTAGAGGAGATAAACTCTCTGATTCGTCGCATTCTTCATAGAAATTAAATTGTGTGGCTGGTTGACAGCTGATGGGCGCCGTCCAATGCACAACATCTGCACATACCGGGTGTGCCGAGTTAGGAGATTACAACGGCCATTAACTTGCGATTAGAGCAACTACGAAATATGAAATGAGTCTTTACTATGGGTTGGTATCAGGTTGCGAAACTAAATGGTTGTACTGTTTCCAGTGGTTTGGAAACCCCGGTGGTAGTGAAACATCCCAATGAATCGTCCCCGACGCCGCACCCCTTATTTTGAGATTACGCCGCACATTCGCGGGCCAAGGGCCGGACCTAGTGGATGCTGAGGTGTTATGTATTAAGGTGTACAGCTAAGTGGAATACATGGCTTATATGAGTGGTTGGAAGGAGAGATAACGTTATCTCTCGTTTAGCAGTTCCTGATCTACTGTGGCGAGCATTTCGATTTGGTCCTTTTTGTGTGAATTCTAGAGTTTGCTCTAACAGAATGTGTGTTGTGAGTCGGTTGGCTTGTTCCTCAGTAGGGGAGAGAAATCCGGGGATAAATACATCCGGCCCATATATAGTATTCTGAGTTATTGCTCTTGTTAGTGCTGGTGGTTTTTCGGTATTTTGCTCACTTGATATATGGGGATACCGGCCAACACTCCTTTTGCACAGTTTGGAACAGAGGTAGAAATCCCTTCTATATTCCTGTGTCTAGAAGTCTGAGAACCTGAGTAAAAATAGGAATTTATGGCCTCCATCCACAGGTTCTTCCGATAAAGGTTTTAGTTGGGTGAAAGAGAACAGGAGAGTTGGTGCCTGTTTTGCACTCTCACCGCACGTTTGTATTCTATAAATAGTAGTAGAACCATCGATACCGACTTTCTTCTAGGGCTACAATAACTGAAGACTCAATCACGAGTTCTAGTCCATAGAGCTTCTAAAAATAACTCATTACTTGTTCCTACATATATTTACACTGGTGGTAGTGCACGGTACCTTACATCATAAGGTACATGTTGGTAATCTCTAATAAGCGGATAGGCTTTTTTTTTTTTCTATGAACAAACCAGTCACATCATTATCAAGGGAAAATCCCTCAGAAGAACATCTTGAAACTACTACAGACTAAATGCCAGACCAATAGTAGCAGTAACAGTAGGCTGCCCCACCTCAGGCAAACACCAGTAGCCTCATGAAATGCGGCTTACATATCAACTCCGGCGCTAATTGTTATGGTGAGAAGTCGTAGAGCAATAAGGGAGCTGTCCAATCAAGGCAAACCATTATATGCTTGTTAAACCCATAATGCCGACTACCAGGATATCCATTTCTCGCTATTAGATACAGCTTCTTAGATATAACAAAGAAGCCGAAAACCAAAAGTAGTAACTCGCTAATTTTTTAATCAACTCCTACATTAGGACCCGAAAAAAAATCATGGCTTCGAATGTAATAAATCACTCGATAGAGAAATCGCTGTGATCACCAGAGTTAATAAATCTTCATCGGAAACTATCTGCTAATATAATTCACCACGTTACGATATTCTACAAACCACAAAAAGAGCACAGCCGCACTTACTAACTATCGGCACGTATATTACATAACACCCAAGCACCGGTCCGCTGAAAAATTTCCCACCCTTTTTTTCCTCCTCCAATGCAAAACTTCCGAATTGGGAACAAAAGCGTGACTGCTCTTGCACAATTACCGTACAACTGTCGGTCCCAACCAGGCGTAATTCTCAGCACAACTAGGGCTTCGCACACTCGCACTGTCTAAGCAGCATGTCCCAAAAAAACTACCCACTCACAATTTCCCAACTTTTTATAACAAACATTCGACAAAACCATATCTTCAACACAACAAAATGGTCGTAGGTAAAAACAAGAGATTGAGTAAAGGAAAGAAGGGATTGAAGAAGAAGGTCGTCGACCCATTCACCCGAAAAGACTGGTACAACATTAAGGCTCCATCAACCTTTGAAAACCGAGATGTTGGCAAGACCTTGGTCAACCGATCGACTGGTTTGAAGAACGCTAATGACGAACTTAAGGGACGAATCGTAGATGTCTCTTTGGCTGACTTGCAAGGCCAAGAAGACCACTCTTTCCGACGAATCAAGTTGAGAGTTGACGAAGTCTCTGGCAAGAACTTGTTGACCAACTTCCACGGTTTGGACTTCACTTCTGACAAGTTGCGATCTTTCGTCCGAAAATGGCAAACTTTGATTGAAGCATCTGCCACCGTCAAGACCTCTGACGACTACGTTTTGCGAGTCTTTGCTATTGCTTTCACCAAGCGAGCTCCAAACCAAGTCAAGAAGACCACATATGCTCAATCCTCCCAAATTCGACAAATCCGAAAGAAGATGGTCGAAGTCATCCAACGAGAAGCTACCAACGTTACTCTCGCTCAACTAACTTCCAAGCTCATCCCAGAAGTTATTGGCCGAGAAATCGAAAAGGTTACCTCCAACATTTTCCCATTGCAAAACGTTCACGTACGAAAGGTCAAGTTGTTGAAGCAACCAAAGTTCGACTTGGGTGCTTTGTTGGCCTTGCACGGTGAGGGTGCTGGTTCTGAAGACTCTGGTAAGAAGGTTCACCGAGAATTCAAGGATGTTGTTCTTGAAAATGTTTAAATAATTAAGATAGTTGTTTTATATACAGTTTTACAGAGGCTGATGCAAATCGAAAAAAATAAAAACTTGTAATGATATATGAACTGGGTGTCAAGAGTGTGAATTGGATTTCACAGATATAGATCGAGTGTTATAGAGAAAACGATCCCTGGCTCAGCTGTGTATTGCCAAACAAACAGTATACTATTAGATGACCCATTGAACTGGCGTTTAATAAGCCATTGGCGCTTGTTAATGAATTAAGCCTTATTGACTTGCTAGCATGTATTGGTATCCTATGGGATCATTAGATATTCGGAAATGTTGAAAATATTTATTAGCTCTAATTATTTAGATCCTGTTCTTAGGACCCCTCGAATCCACAATTGGTTCCAAAAAAAAGAATCACTCAAACCTAGCGAATCCAGTTCTTCAATTGCAAATCCACCTCGTTTCACAGTCTGACTACCACTACATAAACACAGGATTACCATTCTTATCAATCAACGACGTAGACGTCTTCTGTGGCCCCGGCCCAACCTGAGTGCAGATCACTCGAGAAATACCATTGGAAATGGCCTGGAACCACCGTTGGTCGAATTCTCCACTGGAGAATTCCTGAATATTAGGTCGGTTTTCCCACCCATCCAGTTTTGGCAATGCATGCTTCAATGCCCCCAAAACAAAGTTCTCATTCTCCTTCAAGTAATAAATTACGGCGTTTGGACCCGCATCGAACGTGTAGGTAGCCACAATCCTGCCTGCGACTCGATTGATCTCCTCCACAATTCGAATGCACGCACGAGATGTGTCGTTGAGATAGAAAATTGGAGGGGTAGTGTCAAGACAACAAGCATGAAACTGGTTTGAGTCCTGCATAGACAGCTTGGCAAAGGATTCGAAATCCTTGTCGAGAATGGACTTTTTCATGTCTTCGTACCGCTTAGGACATACCTCTTCGACTCGGTACTTGAACAGCTCAGAAGACCCCACAGTCAATTGCATTCCTGCAGTAGATGGAGTATCCTTCTTGTCTGCAGAAACCACTAAAATTACTGCTTGCATGTCTTCCCAATGCGACTGAGGAGCGATTTCGACTGCCTTGGAGTCGGTACCGTCTGGCTTTGACCCCATTTCCCAGGCAACAAATCCGCCAAACAGAGACCGACAAGCAGATCCAGATCCCTGCCGGGCGATAATTGACAGTTCTTCTGGAGTTTGTGGTAGTTCAAACAGTTGGGCAATGGCAGATACGAAAGCCGCGAATCCTGCGGCTGACGAGGCCAACCCAGCAGCAGTTGGGAAATTATTTTCCGAGACCAGATGAAGACCGTATCCACTGAGTGGGATCACGTTCTTGTCTTCACCGCTGGATCGCTTGTCTTCTTCCAGTTGTCGACGCAGCTGTCTGAGTTCTCGGAAGAGGGTGGTCATTCGTTTGGACGCAGAGACGTCTTCCTCGTGGCCATTGAGCCACAACCGGTCGGATTCAAAACGGGCAGAGGCAGCTGCTGTGGTTACGGTTCTCAGGTCGTCCTGAGAGAGGGTCACTGAGATGGAGGAGTTTGTTGGCAGATTGAGACCGACGTCTCGTTTGCCCCAGTATTTCATTGTCTGTTTTGGGTTAGTATTGGATCACTGGGCTCTGGGATCAGAACCGGGATCAGAATAAGACCAGTCAGGAGTAAAACTGGGATCACAGTTAAAGTCAGAGCTGGGCTCACAAGAGATCAAGATATAAGTTAAACATACAGCAATGTTCACTGGAGCAGTGACTGATGCAGAGTAGATTGCGTCCATTTTGGAATTGTGCTTTGTTAAAGAAAGAGTAACAGAAGAAGAAGAATTATCCAAAAGAATCTAGTGGTGTGGTTTTTTTTTTTCCTCTAGTTTTTCGCGATTCTCTCCAGCCGGGTAAAAGCCGTCGCACCACCACGGAGAATGCCCGAGCATAGTGGTGTAAAATTTCCTCCTCCACAACTTCAGCGAAAACGGATAGAGTAACAAATCGTAAACTAGACACAACATGATAGTCCAAAGAAACATCACCAGGTCGGTGTTTGTCAAGCCCTCTGGACTACTCTCGGCTACCGGGCCCCATAGACTGTTCAGCAGCACGTCACGTGCCCTACAGGCTGATAACAAGACCACCACTACCACCACCACTCAAACTCTACCGCAAAGGTTTGTCTATTCCCTACCAGAAAAAGTCCAGCCTTACGCCCAGCTGATGCGACTCGACAAACCCATTGGCGCCTGGCTGCTCTACTCTCCATGTACTTGGGCCATTAGCATGGGGGCTTACACTACAGCCGCGCCCCTAACCAGTACTCTATCGACATTGGCCCTGTTTGGGGCAGGTGCCATGTTGATGAGAGGAGCTGGCTGCACCATCAATGATATGCTCGATAGGAATCTTGACAGCCAAGTAGAGCGAACCAAAATGCGGCCAATGGCCTCGGGACAAGTATCCGTGCCTCAGGCAATCACCTTTCTGGGTGCCCAGTGCTTCGGGGCTCTGGGGATTCTGCTGTGTCTACCTGCAGAATGCTTTTGGGTCGCTGCTGCATCTCTGCCATTTGTCTTTACATATCCACTTTTCAAGCGGTTTACTTACTACCCGCAGATCTGCTTTGCGACGACTTACACCTGGGGCGCCATGGTGGGCTTCCCGGCGATGCATATTTGGCCCCTAGCGACGATGCTGACTCTGCAGGCCTCAGCTTTCTCGTGGGGTATGATCTACGACACAATCTATGCCCACCAGGACAAGAAATTTGATGTCCACGCAGGCATTAAATCAACTGCATTGAAATGGGGAGATAATACAAAGCCTATTCTGAGGAGGTTTGGTGCGGCTCAAATTGGGTTCCTTGGTGCGGCGGGGGTTTGCAACTCAATGGGTCCACTGTTTTTTGCGGCGACAGGTTATGCGGCTTACCGGTTGTTTAACATGATTAGGCGGGTTGATTTGGATAGTCCAAAGGACTGTTGGTACTGGTTTGTGGAGAATATCAATACTGGACATGTGATTTGGGCTGGGGCATTTGGCGACTACTTGTTGCGGCTCATGGGGTTGTGGTAGTCGATAGGAATGCCACCCTAATAGTAGTGGTCCGTAGATCTAATTTACAATTTGCTGGTTGTTATCTCTCTCCAGCAGTATTATAGAGACATTGCGATATAACCTCAATGTAACAACGCAGTACGTAACGCAGAATAAAACAAATGTACATACTAACAGACCGCTAAACTGAGAGATCAACATGCATTATCCAGTTCACTAAATACAACTGTCACACAAGCTACAAGTACTGTCACAAGCCACAAGTTGCTAGTTACGAGATATATAGTTCAATGGGGATCTAAGACTTGGAGTGCGGATATTTAAGCGCCGTACATCCTAGACTCAAGTATAAAAGAGCTTCTATTCCCTTCTATCTTTTTCTCTCGTCGTCTCTCTTTGCACACTCTTCCAAAGCATGGAAACCCCGCTGTACGTAGTACCTGTATATAGCCACCTACAAATCCGCAAACTGAGCAATCCCATGCTTTTGCTTCTTAGCTCCCGGCTTCTGCTTCTTCTGCTTTCTTCGTTTACGCGACTTCCCCTCGTCTTCTTCCTCGTCCTCATCCTCATCCTTCTCATCCTCAAGTTCGTCCTCTTTCTTCCAGATCTTGAGCTGGTCCATTCCAGCACTCACCAACCGGTACTCATAGTCAAAGTCGAGCATAGCCACCTCCTCAGTCTTGCTGTGATGAAACTGAATAGGCTCAACCCGGCTCGAATGGATATTGACCTTTCGAACATAGCCATCCGCTCCTCCAGCGTACACCTCATGGTCCTCCTCTCCAGCAATTACGCAATCGATGCTCTCGTCGCTTAGTCGCATTCGGTTCTGCTGGTCCTCCAGAAAATCGTTTTTCCAGATCGTCACCACTCCCTCAGACATTCCAAACACAGAGTGCTGGTTTGAAGCCAGGCATCCACTGAGAATCTCGTCCTCCTGATCTTCACTCTGCGATTTGATAGCCTTTTTACCTTGTCGGATATCAATGTGCGTAACAGTAGTACCTCCCGACGTCAAGAAGTGATATTTGTTTTTGAACGGCCAGTCTACAATGCTGGTGATATTGTCTTCATGGAGCCCTTCGAAATAGTACACCCGTTTCATAGTTCGGTTGTCAAACACAGAGAGGTTAGCGTCTTCATCTCCTACCAGTAGAAATGACTCGTTGCAGAGCATGACTGTAGGATCCGATGTCAGTGAATCTCGATTCTTGCCCACAACTTTGCCAGTTTCTGCATCAGCACGTTTGATAACTTTGTCTGTTCCTGTGGAATACAGATTTTCACCTTCCTGGTCAAAAAAAAGTGCTCTACAGCTGGATTTATGCCGTTTTGTAGTCCATTTCGAATCGATCGATCCGTCGTCAGAGTAAGATTGTACTGTCACCTGACCCGATGCGAAGCCCGTAGCGTACAAGTTCGATTCTGGATGAAATGCTAGTGAAAATAATGGATCGTCCTGTTCGAACTGCTGCTGTATGTGTACTTTTCCGGATCTCATTGTGGTGAATAAGTTAGTGTGTGTGTGTGGGGCCGCGGGAGGTGTTGAAATTTTTCTGTTCCAGTGGTAGTCGCACGGCTTAACGGTAGTAGCAGTACTACTACTACCACTAGAGAGAGGCATTTACAACTCCAGGTAAAGCCATGGAATATTTTGTTAGAATTCTAGACAATACAATATGGTATTACAAGTATTGCCACAGGTCAATGAACCTATCAACTATCCAACGCTCTAAATTCACTTGGCTGGGAACATTAAAAGCTTGATGCGGCTCAAAGACAAACTAAGATCTCCTAACCCAATGAGCCCCAAATGAGCCGCACACCCAGACATGTATAAATTATTTCAAAACTCACACAGACTGATTCTTTCGGAACCAAAACAATTTTCACTGCTTCAGTCAAATCGTCATCGTTCTCTGCATCATGTAAGTTTATCTCGCCAAGGCTTTCGATACCGCTCACTTACAGATAGATCCGTCCGCCCAACAGTGTTCCGCAGCTGCTAAAAACTACCAGCACTAAAAAAAAAAAAAATTAAAAAAAAAAAACGGTTGAAAAAAAAAAAAAAATAAATACCGCGCAGATCTCAGTACACAGCAAAAAAGTGAAAAAGTACCGCAAGCTGCAGTCAAATTTTTTTTTTTTCTCTCTCTACACTGTTTATTTACTAAACTATATTGCAAGACGAATCTTGTTTTTTTTTTATATTTTTCATTTTTCGTACGAGGGTTGCCGCTTGAAGGTCTATAAACTGATTTCCCTCGATTTCGAGGGTGTTATTATTAGTAAAGAAAGTTAGAAAAAAAAATAACGATAATCCACCCCATAATTACTTGGAAAAGGAGAAGCGACGAAACTATTACAAACAGTACATTTGAGTCTTGACAGTACTTATCCATTATTATTGTATTATTGTATCTATCATTTAGATCGAGATATGGCTACTAGCTTGGTTGAAAATTATCATTCTGAAATATTTCATGAAAAAAATGAACCGCCATTGCAGCAAATTGAACATGATATCAATAATAAATATAACGATGGAACCTATAAGGAACGTCGATTGTTAACTGATTTGGAATTGCAACAGTACAGTTGCAAGTTAGTTGGAGATGCTTTCCGAGAACGAATCGATAAAGCCGATGCCTTCATTGGTCACAATATCGAAACTGACATCGATAGTGTTGACTATGATGAAGACTCCCAATTCGGCATGGAAGATTCGTTCTTTGTAGCAGATCTAGGTATGATCTATCGTCAATACAGACGTTGGATCCGGAACTTACCACGGGTTGAACCAATGTATGCCATTAAATGCAACGGGGATTCTAAAGTGGTTGAGCTCTTTGCAAGATTGGGAATGGGTTTTGATTGTGCTTCTATGGAAGAAATCCGCTCTTGTATGCAGGATCACAAAGTAGACGCTTCAAAAATCATCTATGCCAATCCTTGCAAGACTCCTTCTTATTTGAGATATGCAAAACAACATGGTGTTGGTATGATGACATTTGACAATGCTGATGAATTGTACAAGTGTAAGAAATACTATTCAAATGCCAAGTTGTTGCTACGAATCATGACTGATGATTCGACTGCCTTGTGCAGATTGAGTGTCAAGTTCGGAGCTAGCATTGATAGCAGCTTTGAGTTGTTGAAACTGGCACATGAATTGGGGTTGAATGTTGTCGGAGTCGCTTTCCATGTTGGTAGTGGAGCTTCCGACAATACTTCATTTGTGAAAGCTGTAGAGGACTCGAAAAGATTGTTTGATTTCACCCGGGATCACCTCGGTTATGAAATGACAATTTTGGATGTTGGTGGTGGGTTTGAAAGCGATACTTTCGAAGCTACTGCCAATGTTTTGAGACAGAGTTTGGATACTCATTTTGATTCAAACAGTGTTCGAATCATTGCTGAGCCGGGACGGTTCTTCGTTGCCAATGCGTTCTCTCTTGCTACTCACGTAATTGGAAGACGATGGGTTGATGAAGAACTAGGCCAAGCCATGCTTTATGTCAATGATGGGGTATATGGCAATTTGAATTGCATCATGTTTGATCATCAACATCCGATTCCTCGGATTCTGAAGGCCAAGACTGGTAATCAGCAAGAACAACAAAGTCAATTCTTGTATGGGAGTGAATTGAATTGTCAGGGCCGATACCATATGTCTGTTTGGGGACCTACTTGTGATGGGCTTGACTGTATTACACAATCTTGTAATCTACCATTGCCGGTTGATGTTGGAGATTGGCTCTACTTTGATAACATGGGTGCATATACACTTGCTGCTACCACATCTTTCAATGGGTTTGGTGGTCAATGCAATGTTGTCTATGTTTGTTCTGATTCTCGAGTCCAGCGACTTGTCGAAGTTTAAATTGCCATGAGAACTTCGATATCAAGCTTTCTTTTAAATTTTTTTTTCCTATAGAGCCATCATCATTTGTGGGGATATCATCACCACTATGTGAGACTTTATATGAATTTTTTTTTGGGTTTATAGATTATGTAAAAGGCATTCTTTCTTTTCTAGTAATAATATAAAAATCTGAAAAATGAACAATATTGCCTAAGGCAGGGGGGTACACAAAAAGGAGAGCTTAGATGCACATCTGAAATTTCCATAACGGAACAATTTGTAAACATTTCAGACTTCACCAAGGGGAAGACACAAATAGACGGAAATATGTCGAGCAGTTCACTACTCAATGGAACGGACTGCCACTAATAGTAGACAAAGTCCAACTATTTCGTAGAAAATGAAAAATGAAAAGAAATTATTCACAATCGGTCATAAATTACATCAATTTTTTTATAGCAACCTAGTTAGCCCATTAGTATCGCTTCTTGTCGGCCTTCTTGCTGATGGTGCTGGTGGTCAAGTTTGGTGGCAAGGAGTGGATCAACTTTTGAGCCTTTTCCTTATCCTTAAGAACCAAGGTGTACAAGTTTCGGGAACCTCGAATCTTGAATTTGGTGGCAGTTGGGTTCTTCTTGATGGTGGCAGCCTTGACGTCCGATCGTCGGGCATATTCGAGGAATTTTTTGATGTCCTTGATTTCAGCTGGCATTTTGTCTGTGGTAGTAGTGGTGTATGCTTGAACGGTACAAAGTGAAGATGGTTTTTGATGATATTAGTTGGTGGTTTGAGTGGGAGGAGGAGGCCGGCGGTTCTGAGATTTACGCCGGGTGTGGGCATCAAGCCCTAACTTTGCCGACTTTCCCGATTAGGCAAGCGCGGCTCGGCGCTCTAACTTCTGGAATATGTTAGTGACGTTGTCTATGCCCTGTAGGACGTTTCTGTCTGGTCCCTGGCCCGGAGTGAATTTTGTATGTGCCAGGTCTATTAGTTTGACGTTGAACAGAGTTTGATGATCATTTGAGGCGTCGTCGTTGTCGTCCTCTGAGCTGTCGTCATGATCCCCCAAACGATCATCTTCCTTGGTCATAGTGTCTGCTAGTGTTGAGCCGCCTGCGGCTCGAAGCTCAGCATCAGCCTCAGACGGCATGTGTGCTTGACCAGCAAGCTTTTTTTCGAATGCCTCAACATCACTTTCGTAAACTATCAATAAGCTTGAGGAGATCAACCGCATTTCCTCGGCTTCGAGAATTTCGCGGATAAACATGAGTTCTTGCACAATCCCTTCACACACTGCTCGTTTCATATCCACATCGAATCCCGGTGCAAAAAACCGATCAAACCCATCTACCACTGTGTCTGGGGTAATTTCTCGGCCATATGTCTTGTCGAGCCACTGTCTTTCTTTAGTTTTTGGGTCGTAGACGCTCATGCCCGCGATTCGCATGTTTAAACTCCCGCTAGTCGTAGTTTTTGATACTTGTTCCAGCCTTTCTCTTTTTTCTGGTGTTGCATCTTCGTCCCATAGGATAGATCCCAGCTTTATGTCCAGCAAGCTGGGAGCTGTGAAACCGTGAGTAGCATTCCCTAGAACAATTGTAACTCTCTCTGAACTCTTGTCCGCGTCAGATTTAGGTTTTACCAGTTGCTGAATTTTTGATAGATCCTGGGTTCTTTCTGCTTCTTTCACCAGTTTTTCTACAGTTTCTCTATGCTCGTTTGTGTTTTGATTCAATTCCTGTTCCGTCAGGATTCCCATAAAGGGCCATGTGATTAGCTTCAGATCGGAGTGGTCATCGACGCCACTACTATCTTGCTGTTGCTCATAGATTGCTTTATATACTTGTAGTTCTCTAATTGGAGTGTTTGGCTTGATGAATATTGCACCACCAGCATCTTTGAGGACTCCTTTATGGCCTGCAGCTTGAAGCGCTGGCGAATACATTTTGCGCTTTTTTTTTTTTAAAAAAAAATATCCTTCTAAATTTGTCTTTACTCCGATTATGCAGATTTCTTCCCTAGTATCATACAGGTCACTACGTATGAATTCGATCTATATGTCTAAAAGTCTATATCTTTAGTTGCAAATACATAGAAGCCTGATACAATTTTGGAAGATAACTACGTGATATGTCGTGTGGTGAAACGATTTTTGGGGATTTCAATGCCAGTTACGTAAGCAGAGCAGAGCGGCGTAGCGCGGCGCGCCGTCAGGATAACGGTTCCACCTGGTCCCATAGACTTATATTCTTGCCACACATATTAGCTTTAGGAGATTCAGTTATCCGAAGAAATGACTACTATTGACAGAGCTATTCGGGCGCATGCTAGAGAACTTATCATAGCTTTCAGTACGATAGTAGTGGCAAGCGCTGCTCTGGCTATGTTTTGCCCACTGAGAGCTCCAGATTCGTGCAACAAAAAGTTGGAGAAGCAATCAATTGATGACGAGGGGTTGACTGGCGAGCCAGAGCAATGGACTACTGATCAGATTAAGGAATTTCTAAAAAGGGTATGAGGATCGTGATAGTAGGTAATTGGATGTTTTGCTAACTTTTTGATTATATTTAGAGATTCGTATACCCTGCGGATGACTCCACCCGGGAACAACTAGTTTCTCTGGTGCATGAATTACGTCGAGAATAATGTAATGGTATATAAAAAGTTATATGCTAAATGCGAGTTTATTTTATTTATGTTAGAGATGCAGAACAACAAAGAACATTTTTTAGTCTTTTTGTAGATAGGTTTAGACGTCTCATAGATCCATTTGGCCATTCGTAGTTACAGGGCCCACAGCTTGTCGTGGATTGAACAAGATTTTACCAATGGCTTACCGTAGATTGAATTTACGCAGAACACGAAAACTCTCGAGCACCCTCGAGCAGTCTGACAGTAGCCAAATAGTGATAGTAAATGCCCCCAAACACACAGACATGCCATAGATTATGCGACATGCCGAAATAGTCAAAAATGCCCCCAGGACACCACCGTTCGGGAATCAGCAAAGAATAAACCACAACTCCCAGAGAATAGCACATTAAAGACTTTAAAACTGGGAAATAAAAGCTAAAAGTTTGCTGTAGCCCATGCAAATAAGCCGCGTGGAGAAATCCAGTGGCTCCAGCAATCGCAAACGATACAAAGAAGATCACTCGTTTGGCCTTGCCATCCTTGTCAT
>JAJLUM010000157.1:0-17173 GCA_030564265.1 Blastobotrys attinorum
TATATATATATATATATATATATATATAAGACTGTATTCCCTTATTTTTGTCCAAATCCTTTCCTCGACTTGCTTAGTGCTAGTAATTTTCCCCGGACTATATAGAAGCTTACTTTTATCTAATTTTTTTTTTTTTGTCTTGTTTTTGTTTTTAGCCTCTTCAAGTGAAGCTATCCTTTGATCTCCTAGAGTAGAAAAAACTCTTTTTTAGAAACAATGGATAGAGCGGTGGAAAACACCAACGAGTCAGGTACACCACCAAACGAAATATCTGATTCATCAAATCCGGAGATATCGTCTCATGATGAATTCAAACCAGAAGAAAGTACCCATGAGAAACGGATACTTCAGGAAGACGAGTGTTATGACAAGCTGGGGTTCAGCTTCCCTTCATGGAAGAAATGGGGAATCCTTACCGTAACCTTCATCGTGCAAGTATCAATGAATTTTAATGCCGGTGTATACGGGAATGCAATATCTGGTATGCAAAAAGAGTACGGCATTAGTGCTCAGGCAGCCCGAGTGGGCCAATGTGTATTTTTGATCTGCTATGCGTTCGGGTGCGAATTGTGGGCGCCCTGGAGTGAAGAATTTGGAAGATGGCCCATCATGCAGCTCAGTTTATTTCTTGTAAACATTTGGCAACTGCCATGTGCATTGGCACCTAACTTTGGCTCAATAGTGATTGGTCGTGTCTTGGGTGGTTTCTCATCTGCTGGTGGTTCTGTCACTCTCGGTATGGTCGCAGACATGTGGGAGCCTGATGACCAACAATTCGCTGTTGCTTACATTGTGTTTTCCTCTGTTGGAGGTTCTGTCGTGGGTCCAATTGTTGGTGGATTCGCCGAGCCACATTTGAGCTTCAGATGGATGTTTTGGTTGCAGCTGATGTTTGGCGGCGCTACCCAGATTATCCACTTTTTCACTCCTGAGACCCGTGCTTCAGTCCTCATGGACCGTGAGGCCAAGAGGAGAAGAAAAGAGAATGGGGAGGATATCTGGGGCCCAAATGAAACCAAGGGTAGTCGAATCACTACAAAATTTGTTTTGCAGACTTGGTCACGACCGTTTGTCATGTTTTTGCGAGAGCCTATTGTGCTTTGTTTGTCTCTACTCTCAGGGTTTTCAGATGCGCTAATTTTCACATTTATCGAGTCTTATGCGCTTGTGTATAAGCAATGGAATTTCAGCACGCAGGAGATCGCAATGGCTTTCTTGCCATTGCTAGTAGGCTATATTTTGGCGTGGATGTCATTTATCCCCTGGATCTACAGAGATACCAAGAGAAGAAAACGTTTCCCGGATTCTCTAGCTCCTGAAACAAGGCTGTTCTGGTTACTGTTTACTGCTCCATTGGAGACTATAGGACTGTTTGGATTTGCATGGACCAGTTTGGGCCCCCCACAGGTGCATTGGATTGCGCCTATGATTTTTTCATGTTTGATTGCGATTGCCAATTATGCCATTTACATGGCGACCATTGATTATATGGTGGAGGCTTATGGGCCCTATTCTTCATCTGCCACTGGCGGTAACGGGTTTGCCAGAGACTTTCTTGCTGGTATTGCGGCCATGTATGCCACTCCGATGTACCAAAATATTGGAAGCATGCCCCTGGAGTATGCGTCTACGATTTTGGCATGTATTGCATTTTTGGTTACAATTCCTATTTATATTTTCTACTGGAAGGGTCCTGCCATCCGGGCGAGATCTAAGTTTGCACAGACATTGGCCTCTGACAGACAGATTAAGAAGGATAAAAGCTATGGCAAGCGGATTGTCCAGGCTGATGAGGAGTCCAAAGCTGTTGCTACTGGGGTGGAGCATGCATGATTTAGTCAGACCTAGCGAGAGTATGGTGGTCGCGTTTTTTATGGCTTGATTCTGGCCCAATTTGCGTCTTTTTATGGCTTGGTTCTGGGCCAACAGGCACCGGTTTTCGAGCTAATATCTGTGAATTTGGTCCTATGCGAGGAATGTGTATATATCATATATATTGGTTTTACCTTTTTTTTATCCACAATTGTCATTTATTACAAGTAAAGCTAGTTCGGTGCGTTTCTCTTTTCCCGTCGCTGCCTTGTCCCCATCAAATCTCCGCTTATAACGCGTGTCCAGGCTCTGCTTATAACGCGTATCTATTCTCTACTTATAACATGTAATCCATTCCACCATTCAGACTATCAACTCAATATCCTGCCCTTTTGTTGGTACATCTCGACATGAGCCGCACCGGAGATGCGAACAAAACTCCAAAACGCCTGCCTCGGGCCCACTCCGGTACCATAATTTCCCAAAAGGTCACACTTCTGCCCACATCAGTCGTGCTGCCTGCTTACTACTAAGACCCACGTAGCGTAGCTAGTTAATCCCGCAAATTAATACCACCGCATGTACTGGCTGCTCTTACTTGGCGTATGCTATGTCAGTGCCCTGGCGACCTGGAGGTTGGAGCTTTACGAAGATGATAGATGTACTGGAAACCCTTTCAATGCGATAGAGGGCGACGACCAAACAGTTTGTGAAGGTGCAATAGGGGGAGAAATAAGGGGTACAAGGCTACTTGCTCTGTCCTCAGGAGAATATAATTTATGGACTTGGCATGATTCCAATTGTGTGAAGCGGGCTTTCAATCTTAAAGAGCAGTTTTCAGATGACGAATGTGTTCCCAGCAGGCATCCATTCTGGGGCTCCTGGCAGGTCGTCCGCAAGCAACTTCCCTAAGAGGATCGATTATAGGACGAAGAAAAAGAGCGTCTCTGCATGGCATGTATATATGTTCAGCTGAATATCTCGATGCAAATTCTATGTTACATATGTTATAGCAGGGCTTGTGTGTTACCCGGCTCGGGGGGAATTCGGGCTGCCCTACTATAAGAAACCATCAGGTACAGAACATGCATCAATTTCGGAATGCGTGCTTAATAGACGGCGATCCGGACGTGTATAACAAACACCTTATTATTGCATGTTTGTCTTTCTCGTCTTGGTCTTTTTTTTTTTTGTTATATTTAGCATATATTCAGCATTTTAAAAATACCGCAATACAATCCTAATTCTAGCATAATAACAGGCAGAAATAAACATAAATGTAAATATATAGAGAGTAATCGGAGGTCCGTGCGGCGCACCTGCTCAGTGTGTAGCAGCGATGATGCCGTGCGGGGGCTGCTGGAAAATTTTATATATAAAGCCACTTAATACTACTTTTTATTCCACATATTAAACAGGTTTCATCCACATCTAGGCAAAACCACATATAAGGCCCCAGAACATTAGAAAGAAACAAAAAGAATAATGAAATATCCTGCCAAAGAACATGCCCACCGGTCCGCCCAACACCTAAAAGAGCTCACTGCTAAAAACCAATCCAGTGACATCTCTGCTGATAAGGCCGGCTCTGCCGTTATTTATCTGGCCACTCCAGGGCTCGAACTATGGCCCCACTGCGACCAAACCAAGCCAATCCGACAGGACAGATACTTCTACTACTTCACCGGTGTAGATGATATCCCAGGCTGCCATGTGGCCTACGATGTTGCTGCAGACAAGCTTACCCTCTACCTGCCTCCTATCGATGAGGACGACGTCATGTGGAGTGGTATGCCAATGAGCCTGGAAACTGCTAAGGAGACTTACGAGGTCGATGAAGTCAAGTACTCTACTGACATTGAGAAGGACTTGAGCTCTAAGAATGTGTATTCTATCGACAAGAGTGAAGAATTCCCATTTGTGCAACAATCAGATGTTCTCCTGCAGTCTATCGAAGAAGCTCGACTGATCAAGGACGATTACGAGCTCGACTTGATGCGAAAGGCCAGCGAAATCACTGATAACTGCCACATGGCCGTCATGTCCGCTCTGCCAATCGAGAAGAACGAGGGACATATTCATGCCGAATTTGTGTACCATGCCATGCGACAGGGTTCCAAATACCAGGCCTATGACCCAATCTGCTGCTCTGGCACTGATTGCGGCACTTTGCATTACGTTAAGAATGACCAGCCATTGGATGACAAGCAGTTGGTTTTGATTGATGCCGGTGCAGAATGGAAGCTCTATGCGGCTGACGTTACCCGGGTTTTCCCAATCAACGGTGAATGGACCAAAGAGGCTCGAGCTATTTACGATGCAGTTCACGATATGCAAAAGCAGACCATGGAGAAAGTTGCTCCAGGAGTGCACTGGGACGATTTGCACAAGCTGGCCCACCGGTTGTTGGTGGAGCATTTCCTAAAGCTGGGCATCTTCCACAATGGTACTGCTGATGAGATCTTTGAAGCTCGAACTTCTACTGGGTTCTTGCCTCATGGATTAGGTCACGTGCTGGGTCTTTCTACTCATGACTGTGCTGGTGATCCAAACTATGAGGATCCAGATCCAATGATGAAGTACTTGCGGTTGAGACGGGACTTGAAGAAAGGCATGGTCGTCACAGTTGAGCCAGGTATTTACTTCAACAAGTTTTTGCTCGAGCCATTGCTCAGTTCTCCTAAACACAGTGCCTATATCAATAAGGAGGTCTTGGAGCGGTATATGCCTGTTGGTGGTGTGCGGTTGGAGGATGATGTGGTTGTTACAGCTGACGGGTTTGAGAACATGACCAAGATCACCAAGGATGCTGATGAGGTTGCTAGGATTGTTAAGAGTGGTATTGAGAAGGGTCGATCTCATTTCCACGTTGTAGCATAGGGAAGCATAAGTTTTTATTGCAGTGTATAGTATAACGAATGGAATTGTGTGCGATACTTGGTGCTTTCGAGGGTGTGTTTCATTGTAAGATATGAACTGGCACAGGATGCGAGTATTGTACCGGGTGTGCCAATACGGTTTGTATATGCATACGAAACATGTACTTGATCATAAAAGATAACTTTCATATTACAAATACTTGCAGTAGTTCAGGAAACAAAAAAGCAAGGCGTCTCAAGAATGCTGATCATGCCTTTTTTTTTTTTTTCTTTTGATCTTTGTAACTTTGCCTCATGCCTCTTGGGCTTGAGACTTGTTGAGCTGCAAGCTTTAGAGAGGCAAGGAGGCTTAAGAAAGCGCTAAGCCAGTCTTGGACTTCTGCATGAGGTATTTCTGTGTTTCTACTTTTCTCTTAGTTTCTTTCCCTCATAATGAAGTCCTCAAAAATATGAATATAAATAGGGCTCCAATCCACCATTCATATCTGGGTTTTTTTTTCTTCCTTTCACTAACCCTCGCGGTAATACTAATCTCTATATCTGGCTTTATTTTTCCGAATACACAGAACATAGCTCAATAAAAGCGCAAGCTCTTATTTCTACTAATCCTGGAATTCATCCAGTAAATTTCCATATCATGTCCCTGTTTCACCTTTTCTTGTCCCTTTGTGATTCCAATTGTCAATACCTCAGTGTCTCGAGCTCTCTATTGTCCCATAATTCATCAAGTAGAGTTCTCTCTCCGTACTGATTCATGCTATAAGGTTTTTACCACACTTGGCAATATGAAACCATAATAGGAGTATCTATATTAAAACCAGAACATTCCAGTTCAAAGGTAGGTCCTGTGTTATTATTTCGACGATCCTCATCCTAAACTGCAGCGTCCAGTGTACTAGGCCGTATTTGGACTGGTGCATCGTTTGCAGCCAATTAGCATATCTTTAGACTATACATTCACCTAAGAGGATTTTATTTATTCTATTTGATTTCCATCCCCAAGATTTTCAAGATCCCAAGCTTTTCATCTATATCTAACTGTAGCGCCATGCCATAGGGGCCTTAAACATATGCATCCTCCGTAAGCTAATCCAAATTCGGAGGGCCACATAGATGACAACCATGCAGCTTTTGACTAGCAAGAGCTATTCTGTCCGACCCAATCCAAGAAGAGCTACAAGAATATAAATACAGCTTGCTCTGCTTTTTTTTTTTTTTTTTTTTTTCCTCTCCCCAAGCTCTCGCAGCAATGCTAGAAATTGAAAACAAGAATCTCTCTTTGTTAGTTTACTTTCTACGTAAATCCAACCTGCCAATAAATTTCTCTCTCAAGTACAAAATTCTCCTTTTGACCAGTTTCTATAGAATAGTTCCCAAAAAAAGAAAAAGACTCAGAACAGTATATCTGACATACCACCAAGCCGCACAACATGCGGCTACCACCCTGCTCACGCGTGCGTGTCGACATAATGCAATGCTTCATGAATTGAGTCAAAGACAGCCTGGCCATACTTGTTAGCAGGCTGATTCGACACCAGCCGCGTAATACCAGACCGTTTAAACCGTTCGTGAACATGCTTGTCCGCAGGCATTCTGACAAACATCACCACAATGTCCCGTTTTATATAACCAGCAATAAGCTCATGTAGAATCTGTACAGCTGCAGCATCACATTCTGTCATGCCTCTCAGGTCTATAATGATATGGTGACTCATCTCCTGATGCAACAGTCTAGGGTACGAAGGATGGATCTTCATCGATCCGTAAAACTCTAATCTGTGCAGCCTGTTTCTCAGATCCCCCGTGTTGGCAAAAGTTAGTGGCTCAGGTATCTTGACAATCAAACAACCCCGAATCGCCTCCAAGTTATCCGGCAATTCGTCAGCATTACGAAATATGTTGGTCCCAGGAACTCGTCCCAGAATCTGGATTCTTGGTCTCGTCGCATGGTGAATCACCCTCAACAAAGAGAACAGAACTCCAACAGCAATGCCAGTCTGAACAGACCAGAATATAGTCGATAATAGAGTTATTGAGAGCGTGAATAGGTCCTCATAGCCACGAACTTTCCAGTAGAAGCGGATATCCTCGGGAGCCTCTTCTAGTAAGGAAACACCCACAGTGGTGATCACACTACTCAGCACACATGTCGGCAGATAGAAAAACATCCTCATGGCAAACATAATACAGAATAGAGTCACCATAGACAAAACGACACTCGACATGGGCGTCTTTGCGCCCGAGACTGCATTCACTTTGCTCCTGGCATATCCCCCAAACGAGGGAAGAGCAGAGACAAGACTGGACACCAAATTGAGCGAGCCCAGAGCTACTAGTTCTCGGTTAGTGGAAACATTAACATCATACCGAGACCCCAGCGACTTTGCTGCAATGACGGACTCGAAGAAGCCCAGCACAGCTGCGAAAAAGCTTGCAGAGAAGTTGGTCTTGAAATCTTGCCATTTACTTGGAGTAAACGGGAACTCTACTCGGATGCTCTCTGGCTTAATCTCTCCCACAACTTCAAGCCCCAGCTCATCTAAATCCCAGTAGTCGCATACCATGGCTGATATAATCACCACAACGAGGATATCTGGGATGAAATGGAACGCCTTATGGCGAGAAGAGAGTTTACGCTTGGCAACTCTCAACGCCAAAATCGCAGCTAGCGAACAGAATGCGACTTTGGCAGTTAGAGGATTCGCCTCTCCAATGTGCTGGAATAAGAACCTAACTTTCCCGGCAGTGGAAGGATGGGTGCCGGTTATTTCCTCCATTATGGTGTCTAGCCCCAATTGAGAGGGCAATTGGTCAAGTACCATCACAAGCCCCACCGCAGAGATGAATCCTCTTAGCAAAGCTCGTGACAGCACCGAGTCAATAAACCCCAATCTCAGCAGCCCGGCTGACAGCAGAACTGCTCCAGAAGATCCTGCGATAATACCTGTCACTTGGCTGGGATCTAAAAGCTGATCGTGAGGGTGCTTTTTCCTGTCATGAACATACGGGATCATAGCCTGGGATACTACCATAGAGATTGGAGCCTCCGGTCCACAGATCATCTGGGGGACACTTCCCAACAATGCATATATAAATGGAGGAACCACCAGCCCGTACAGCCCAGATACCGTAGGCACGAAGGCCATTTTAGCATACGACATGGCCACGGGGATCTGGAAGCTTGCTAAGGTTAAACCAGCCACGATATCCCCCACAAGGCAAGACCAATTATAGTGAGGAATCCATGTCATGGCTGGAATATAGTATGCCCAATACGATTTAGCTGATGGTCTTACGATGCCAGATTCTGGTAGTTCTATATGATCTGCTCCTCGCTGGACTGAATGCGGTGAATTGTCCCTCGAATGGGCTGCCATGTTAGAAATTTGGCGTAGATAGGGTGGTCTGGATCCCCCACCACCATGCAGATGTCGTTTTTGTCGGTCATCTGCTCCTCCTTCACGCCCTTCCTCCTCTGTGGTCATCATATTGGAGGAAGAAATCGCTCCATAGTTTGACATTGTGCTAGGAGTGACAGAGTTGGTAGTGGTGGAGGTCGATCCCTTGCTGGGAGAAGGTGATCTCTCTTTTCTGGAAGACATGACGGACAATCGATTCTGATCACTTTAAGCTATCATGTATAAGACGATAAGACTCTATGCAAACCGCGATCTAGTGGTTAATGAACTAAAATAAATATGTTTATAGGGCTCCTTTCAGCTGCTGGTAATAAAATATACAAGGCCCGTGATTGGAGTCACCGGGCTGGGCGCGGTCCTTAATTCCTTATTTTCCAATTGCCGCGGCTTGTATCACACGTGACGGGCTCAGGTGCGGCTCAAATCAACAAGTCGAGTTAATAGGGTTATAGGACAAATTACATAGGTATTGACTGTAGGTAGGTCTGGATCTGGGTTTTTTTTTGCGGTATATATATATATATATCTTGTTTTTTTCTTGCTACCTCTTCCAGTTATTCGCTCTGCCACATGCTTGTCCATTAGCGTTAATGATACAAAATCTCTCAATTCTCTTGTCATACATCAACTACATAATTTCTCTAATTCTTCAGCTTGGAAAACTTCTCAGTCAACTCAGGAACCGCCTCAAACAAGTCCTTCTGCAAAAATACGTCAGCCACCTGCTTGATCGGAGCATCCTCGTCAGTATTAATTGCTGCAATGGTCTTGGAGTCCTTCATGCCTGCCAAATGTTGGATCGCACCCGAAATCCCGACAGCAATGTACAAGTCTGGAGCTACAACCTTACCAGTCTGACCGACCTGGAGGGAATTGTCTGCGAACCCAGAGTCGACAGCTGCTCGAGATGCGCCAACAGCCGCACCCACAGAGTCGGCAAATGGATACATGACCTTCTCAAAGTTCTCTTTATTCTTCAAGCCTCGGCCACCAGACACAACGGCACTGGCGGTGCCCAAGTCTGGACGATCACTCTTGGTCAATTCCTCAGAGACCCATTCTGACAGGGCAGCATCCTTTGGATCCTCGGCTTCTTCAATTGGAGCAGCAGAGTCCTGTTCACCGGCAGATTCAAATGCTGAAGATCGCACAGTGATGAGCTTGATAGAGTCGTTAGACTTGGTAGTTGCAATGGCATTACCGGCATAGATTGGTCGCTGGAAAGTGTCCTCACTTTCCACTTTAGTGATATCTGAAATTGGCTGAACATCCAGCAGAGCTGATGCTCGTGGCAAAATGTTCTTGCCAAACGTAGAGCCAGCGGCCAAAACATGGGTGAACCCATGCTTCTTCACGTTGGCATCTAATAGAGTAGCGTAGTTCTCTGGCAGACCACGGTCATAGGCCTCGTTATTAGCTACCAGGACCTTGGTCACACCAGAGATCTTTGCGACCTGTTCTGCAACTTTTGAGGCCTCTCCACCAGCCACCAGGGTGGTGATATCACCGGATCCCAATTGCTTAGCAGCTTGGATCACATTATAGGTCGATGCGGTGGGTTTTGATTGGGCATGTTCGACAATTGCCAAGGTTGAGAGCAATCGTTGCCGGACCGAAATCCGAGCCGTTATAATTGTGTTTCGAGCTGCTGTTCTGGCAAACATTTGTCCGTATTTTGTGGTTCTATACTGTCAAAGAAAAGAATCCGTTCTTTAGAGATTTTAGTGGGGGAAAAGAAATAGCAAGTGGAAGGAGGTGAAATATGAGGAGTCATTTTTACAAAGGGTTCCGACATTCGGTCGACTCACGGAATGTGAATATCGTTGGGTGTGCTGTGATATACGCGGGGCACACACACAAAGTACCCGTGATCCCATAATTTCTATAGATCAAACTACCACTTTGGAGGTTACTTTCACACTACTACGATTACCAAATGACATCTGTGTCTAGGAAACGGTTGGAGGATGGCATCCTCAGGCAGATGGACATCCAGAATGCTATGTACCCGGATAAGATCCCCGTGCTGGATGTGCCTGGGGGACTCGATCCACTAGAGTTCTCGAGAATTGTAGCAGACAATTTTCCAGTTCTCTTAAAAAGTTTGTACAACAACAAATAATAGTGAAGAAGCACTAAAGCATGGACTAACGATATCTACTAGATGCTGTGGACTTCCCAGCTCTGCACTGGGGTGTAGAACGTTTCAAACAGAGCATTGGCCATTTGCAATGTCAGGTTGCTCAAACCCCATATGGTAATGCTGATTCACCACTGCATGGGGCCATTTTTGTAAAGCCTCACGTCGAGAGCATGACAGTGGGCCAACTGATCGACAAGTTGGAGACCCCCAATGACAACATTGTGAGATACATGCAGAGTCAGGACGACAATATCAACAAGGAATTTGAGCTACTGCTGGAGAAAGGGGACGTAGCTTCAGATATCCCGTGGGCGAAACAAGTCATTGGGCAGAATGCAGAAGCAGTCAATTTATGGATTGGCAACCACAAGACCACTTCAAGACTGCACAATGACAACTACGAGAATGTGTTCACACAAATTACTGGTGAAAAGACGATATATTTGATTCCACCAAGCGATGCATATGCATTGGATGAAAAGTTTCTAGTCGACGCTACATATATAGCCTCTGATGATGGGGATCAGGACAAGTTTGAAATTCAAATAGATGGCACGGATATCCGGCTGCCCGGCAACATCACCAGAGAGGATTTAGAAAAGCAATACTCGCGGTTTGATGATAAACAGAAGATAATGTTCCCTACTGTCAATCCCGCTGACCCGTCGACATTCAACAGGGTCTATAGACAGTATTGCAAAGTGTACAAAGTGGTGGTTAGGCCGGGAGACACTTTGTACATACCTGCATTGTGGTATCACCAAGTTTGCATTTCAGATGAGACTCAGCCGTCGATAAGTATCAATTACTGGTATCCGGTTTCATCGATGCGGTCGTTATGGCCCAGCTGGGACTATCTGCGAGTGACTTCTATGTTGATTCGAGGGTACCATGATCCGTATTTTTTTGATGAGGAAGATGATGACGAGTGAGTTGATAGAGTTGGTCTGGGATGAGTGAGTTAATTGAGTTTGCTTGGGGATGAGTTAATAGAGTTGGCCTGGGGTTGGGTGAACAAGAAATACAGTACGAAGGGGATCTGGACAACAAGATCAAAACGCCTAGTGGGCCTGTACAGTACCATTCTCCTAGACAGCACCCAGTGATTCCTTCAGCTCCTCTGACAGCTCATACATCTCTTCCTCCACGCTTTGGATTACAACATCAGGTGGAATAGACTGGTTCGTAACCAGACGACCGTTTTTCGCATCATTGAACTCTACCCTGTTGAGCCCAGATTCTAGATTGGGCTCAATGCCAGCTGCAACATGGCGTTTCCCAACTCGCAGCTTGGCCATATCTGGATCCACCGTGATCAGCCACTTCTCATCGACCAAGCCGGCTATCTCACACCATGGCTCGTCCTGTAGTAATAAATAAAGCCCCTCTAAGAACACTACCTTATTCTCTGGTGCTATCTCCAGCCCATTGGGCACTGGATCTTTGATCTTGTGATCAAATGTAGGCGCAAAAATGCTGGAGCCAGTCGTGGTCCGCAGTTGCTTTACTAGATCAACCGTAGCCCGAGCATCAAATGTGAACGGAGCACCCCGACGTTTGTGAGCCTCCTCAGGATCTGGCATTTGGTCCAATTGGGCCAACGAGTAATGGAACCCATCCATGGGCACCACCACTGCCAGCTGTTTGCCATTAGTGCTGCTGTTCTTTTCGTTGATTTTATTTGCAACATGATCTGCTAGTGTAGTTTTCCCGCTTCCTGGCACACCGGCGATGGCCACAATTATTCTATCATCATTTTGGTCCTGCAGTAGTTCAAGTGCACGAGAGGCCAAATCATTGTAGATTTCTTCCATTCTGCTTGCGTTGATGTATTCTTTTGTCATACTAGCTGTTTCCACTCTATTGAAAAACAAAAATAATATAAGAAAAGAAAAACGACGAGCGGTATGCAAATATGAATAGAGAAGCAAGTTTAAATGCTGGACAGTTATTGAAAAAGATAAAGGAATGGCGAGCAAAGTATTTGCTGTGCTATGAGTGGAGTGCTGTGGGCCGATATAGACACACAATGTTTTCGAGCCTTATAGGTGCAGAGTAGTAGGTCGGAAGTCCGACATAATCCGATCACAAGCAATAATGGGTTCTCCAAAATCTATTCAACAGCTAATAGAAATATACAAGTGTATACTTTATGTTTACGGAGACAAAAATCGCTACTGCTACTTTCTTTAAATGATTGGGCTGGTACTTCTGTGAGAGCCAAATTTAATACCGAGGAACTTTCTTTAGAAGTTAGTTCCCAGCCAGGGCCCCATTCACTGACGTTCATAGTGTAGGATTCAAAAGTAGTGAGATCAGAAATGGATACATTCTCGCCCGAAGATGATTCTCAAGTTTGCAATATGCCTACCTTGGGGATCCATATCACCTTTGTGTAATTAGTACTGCTGTGATTTCCATCTCCCACCCCCTGAGCCATTGTGAGTGACAGTATCTCTGCCACTATACTCCTATCTCTACAATACCTAGCCGTATCTCTATACAGTAATACTCATTTTACTAAAGAACTTTGTTCCTTCGATAGCCCATCCCCAGCTGAAAGGCATCCATTCTCTTTCGTTGAGGTAGGGAAGTAAAGTTTCCCGAACTAGAAGCTCCCTCTGCTATAATAGGCAATCGCAGTCCATATTCAACAATGTTAAACGTATCGAGTAAACGCTGTTCATAGTGTGATCTTTATATAGAGCCTGAATGATATATGAACATGCTCCAAAGTATTTATATATACCTTTTTTCTTTTTTTTTTTTTTTTTTTTTTTTTTTTTTTTTTTTTTTTTTTTTTTTTTTTTTTTTTTTTCATGTCCTATTCCTATTCTCGTAGAGAACCATACCACGCCTAGAGATGGAATTAAGTACTCCCCAGTCATCATTAGGAGCCACTAAAGAGCCTAGTTGTCCCGCAGTCCAAGGATTTGGTACTAATACAGAACAGAGCTCTTATAACCGATCACCATGGCTACCGAGACAGCTACAAAAGTGCTTCCAGCTTGTCAAGTATCCATCTCTTCGGGCTGACGAGGAGCAGTACCAACAACAGTCAGCGCAGTGCCAGTATTCCATACAAACGTGCGAAGAAGAAGCAGAGCATTATGATCATCAGCCGAACGGAGGTATGAAATCCATTGCGACTAACATTATTTTGATCGCTTTATCTTTAGCAATGGCCGCTATACTGATCTGCCAATCAATGACTTGGGTGTTTTCATGAGTTTACAGTGGTTTCAAGAGTCCCAAACACCAATATAGAGAGGTCCAAACTACATAGTTCACATGATCAAAAAGCATACTTTAAGAACAAGAACTGAACATACCGTCTTTACGCCACATAAAATGCGGCTCAAAACTTAGATAAAAAAAAAATTACTTTCAACGATTCTCGAACAGGACACATTGATTCAAGTATTCACACTTATTTATAGTTAAAATTCCCATTATTTATTAAAATCGAATTATTACCTTCTATACCAAATAATAACCCATATTCTCTCTAGTAGAAAAACAAAACCTAACTTTTTTTTACTTCTTTAAAATTCTACATCACAACTTCATTTAAAAGTCATCATCATCAGAGAAGACTTCAACACCTTGCTTTCGCAACTTCATTCGTTCCTTCTTCTTCTTTCGAGCTTCAGATGCAGTCAACTTCTTCTTCTTTTCCTTCTTTTCGATCTTGTTACCCAAGGCATCGAATTGGTCACCTTCATCTTCCTTCTTGTCCAATCGTGGACCAGAACCTTGACCAGATACCCAGTTGTGACCAGATGGAGTCATGATACCGTTGTTGACGGCCCAAACTTCTTCAGTCAAGTCCTTGGTGAACTCGGCAGAGTGGGTAATCAAGACAACACCACCTTCGAATTCCTTCAATGCACTAGACAAAGCACCCAAAGAATCTCGATCCAGATAGTTGGTTGGTTCATCCAATACAATCAAGTGAGGTCGTTGCCAGGTACAGGCAGCCAATACAAGCTTGACCTTTTGACCACCAGACAAACCTCGGATTCGGGAGTGGGTGACCAATTCGGCATCAAGACCCAACAAAGCACAGTGGGATTCGATTTCCTTTCGGGTCAATGGTCGGAATTGACCAGAAGCCAAAGCTTCCTTCATATCAACTTCAGCAACTTGCTTTGGATGAGATTCCATCAATTCAGATCGTGGAATCCAAGCATTGTCAGAAGACATCATTGGGACCCATCGTTCCAATTTTGGATTGCCGATGTTTTCACCAAGGAAGAAGGAACATTCGTACTCGTAAGAGTTCTTGAACTTTCTTCGGGCCAAGACTTCGTTGACTCGTCGTTGAGAACCTTCAATCTTGTAGACCTTGTTCATGTTCTTTTCATCATCTTCGTTGATGATTCGGTTAGCTCGGTCCATAGTTTCTCGGTCCTCACCGGTCTGGAATCGCCATTGAATGTATTCAGATGGGGTCTTGTCCAAGTGGGAGTCAATGTGAGCAAATGCATGTTGCTTAATGTAAGCGATTCGACAGTTCTCGTGGACGTAAATGTCACCGACAGTTGGCAACAATTCACCGGTCAAAACGTTAATCAAGGTAGATTTACCAGCACCATTTGGACCAATGACAGCAATTCGAGAAGACAAGGAGACTTGGAAGTTAATGTCTTGAATTTGTGGCTTTTCAGTACCTGGGTATTGGAAGGACATATTGGAGACCTTGACAATAGCCTTTTGCTTGGTCTTGACACCTTCCAAGAAACCTGGTTCTGGGAATTTGAAAGAAACGTCAGATGCTCCCAATTCGTAGTAAGACTGAGCAGCTGGCACCTTTCGGACGAATTCACTCAAGTTACCCTTGTATTTTCGCAACTTGAAGTTTTCGTAGTGGATAATGTATTGACAGACATTGTCCAAGAAACCAGAGTCGTGGGAGACAATGATGGAGGTGATACCACAGGTCTTCAAGTAGTTGACCAACCACTCAACGTTGACAACATCCAAATGGTTAGTTGGTTCGTCGAGCAACAAAATGTCGGCCTTTCGCAAGACGGCGGTAGCAAGGGCCAACTTCATCTTCCAACCACCAGACAAGGAGGTGATTGGAGAGTTGATCATACCTTCAGTGAAGGAGAATTCAAGAAGAGCCTTCTTAACGTCTTCGGCGGAACCGACAACATCTTCACCAGCAGTGGCCAAGACGTAGTCAACAACGTTGGTGTCAGCGTGAGTACCATCGATGTCGTGTTCGACGTAGACAGTCTTACATTCATCTTGGGTTGGGAAGCCTTCGACTTGACCGTTGGCAATAGCTCGCATCAAGGTGGACTTACCGGCACCATTTGGACCACACAAACCGTATCTTCGGGCTCGCTTCAGTCGCAATTGGGTTCGGTTCAACAAGATCTTGGCACCATAAGCCAAAGAGAACTCACAGTTACACAAGTCTTCACCTTCATCATCTTCATCCTCGAAGTTTGGATTAGCTGGAATGTTGGCAATAGACTTAACTCGCAATTGCTCAATGGTTTCTCGGGCTTCCTTGTCGTGCAACAAGACAACCAAGAAAGGTCGGATGGATTCAACCCATTCGGTTTCTTCAGTCAATCGCTCGTCGATCAAGTCACCGGCGATGGAGGCACAGTATTCAATGACGTTGTCGAATCGAGAGTCAGCCTTCTTGTCCTTGATCAGATCCTTGATAATATCCAAGTTTACTTGGACATCACCAGCGGTGGTGACTTCTGGAATCTTTTCGTCGGCACCAATGTTACCAACTCGCTTCAAGGTGTTGATGGCACGCAAGGTGACATCTCGGGCTTCTGGGTCAGCAATGTTGGCATAGTTGGTCTTCAAGGCTGGGAAAAGCTTGCCCATGAAAGGAGCAATGACTTGTGGATCATCGACCAATTTACACATGTTATCGATAATGACAGCGGCCTTTCGCTTCTTGGTGGTGTCTCGTTCAGCCAAACCTCGGCTCAAGACTGGGACCATGATGGACAAGGTAGCCATGGTGACTTCAGAAACGAAAGTGGTGGCACCAAGCTTTTCAACGGTTTCTGGGACCAAGGTTGGGGTGGCGATGCATTGAATCAAGTCTGGAATGAATTTTTCAATATCCTTGTTTTCGACAGTGTCGGTGGCCTTGGTGATGGTGGCAGTAGCAGCCTTCTTAACTTCTTGCTTGGTGTCCCACATGGCTTCGGAGAGGACTGGGATCAACTCAGGCATTCGAAGGGCGACTTGAGCACGAGCAGAGTCGACCAACAAAGTGATGGCTTCCAAACCAGCGACCTTTTCAGTCCACTTGTTGGAGGTGGCTACTGCGTTGGTCAAATGTGGCAATAGGGCCTTGACGGCTCTTGGGGTGACATTCTTGGCCAGGGTCTTGATGGCTTCGGTAGCAGCGTTCTTGACATCGGCTTGCTTGTCACCAGCCTTCTGCAGAACTAGGGTGGCAAGTTTGACAAGTTCTGGTTCTACGGCAGGAGCCAGTTCGTTGGAGGCAGCAATAGCAGAGTAAGCTTCCAAGGCAGAGGCTTGACCTTGAACGTTTTTCTTGTCCTCGAGGGCCTTTTTCAGGTCGCCGAAGAACTTGACTGGGATATCATGTTCTTCGATAGGACCGTTGATGAAAGAGGCAACGTTGCTAGCGGCTTGGTTTCGGTCTTCTGGGGTTGCGACCATCAACTTTGAGAAGAGTTGATCCAAGACTTCAATAGACTGTTCAGTTTCTTTTTGAGCAGACATTTTTTTCTTTTCTTTCTTTTTTTTTTTTAATATATAAAAATGCTTTCTTCTTCTTCTTACAAAGAAAAAACTAAAATAAATAAACCCTTAAAAGGTGTTTTATAATGAAAAGAAAGGAAAAAAAAGGTGGTTTTAAAAAAAAAGTGGATAGTAAGAGAAGAAAAAAAATTTTTTTTTCACGGCAG
>JAJLUM010000158.1:5229-16356 GCA_030564265.1 Blastobotrys attinorum
AAAAAAAAAAAAAAAAAAAAAAAAAAAAAAAAAAAAAAAAAAAAAAAGGAGAAAGAAAAAAACCTACGAAATAATTAAATAACTCGAGCAGACTACCATCTTCCAGGAGGTGGAGCACTTGGAGAAGATGGGCTTAGACTTCCTCCTATACCACTGCCTGAGAGATATTTAAGCTTGAGTACCAATCCAACATTATCTCTAATAGCGTCGAATTGATCACCATGCATACCCATTTGGCCAATCTTGCAGGCTATTTGAAACTCATTCTGGTCAATTGTACTTTGGAGCAGTTTCACAGTTGAGTGGTAAAGAGTAGGAGCTGGTACATACCCCTCAGAGTCTGTTACCATTGTTTGATATGCTTGGATTGCGGCAGACCTAATTGCATCTTGGGTAATGGCCGGTGATCGTTGCTGATTGAATGCCAGAGAATCACCAGTCATTGACCAAGGTGAACTAGCAGTTGACCATAATTTTGGGTTTGGTGACGATCCCATACTCCAATCGAGGAAAGAACTGGTGGGGTTGGCTGCAGATGGGGTTGTACCTGATATCAAACCAGGGGGAGTTGTAGTAGGCACTGTTGCATTCATAGGCACCGAATCATTTTTAACTGTAGTATCAGTAGATGCCATAAATCTCTGTTGGTATTGTTGGTGCTGTAATGATGGCTGAAGTGGCTGTTGCTGTTGCTGCTGATACAGACCCTGATGAGAGGGGAACTGATTCTGGTTCGATGAGAATGCATAGCGGTTAAGTAGAATCTCATCATCATGGTCATCATCTGCCAGAAGCTTACTTCCGAGGCTTTGTGTCAACTGGTCAACATCAGTTTGATAAGATTGGCCATCTGGGTTATTAGTGATTCCTGGACGTTGAATAGGATGAGGTGCTTGAATTGGTGAGGTGATAGACGATGCATTAGGAGGATCGGGAGATCTACCATCTGCAGTACTATCATTGTTATAACTAGGTAATACGACAGATCCGTTCATTCCAAAGAAAGGTGAGGAGGTATTCTGGTAACGCTGTTGATTGGACTGTTGTAGCGGTTGGTTAATTTGAGAATGCAATATGTGTGATGATGCTTGATTTGGAATTGAATGCAAGTGATTACCAGGCGGGGGAGGAGGTGGTGGTGCAGGGTGATGGTGGTGAGCCGCCCCAGCTGAGGCTGGGGATTGAGATTGGGGATGACCCCAGATCTGCATTGGACTGTGAACTGGTCCTGGTATAGAGTTGAGAGAATGCGTAGGAGGTTGAACGGGGTGATTCCCTTGTAACGACACAGGGAAGTGAGGTTGTTGAATTGGAGGAGCAGCAGCAGCGGCGGTGACATTAATAGCAGCACCGGCACTAGGAGAAGGAGAAGCAGATTTGGAAGATAATGGGGAACCAGAAGCAGAAGGATTGTGAAGAGTTGCTAAAAGCTGCCGCTGGTGTAACTGTCGTTCGTACTCTCGGTCCTTCTTTTGCGCTTCTTGGCTGGCTTTTAACTCTCGTTCTTCATCTTCGCGCTGCTTTTTTTCTAGCTCTTTGAGCTCTCGTTCTTTTTCCTCCTTTTCTCGTTTCCGCTTGAGCTCTGCTTCTTCTCTTTCCCTACGTCGCTTCTCTTTTTCCTGTTCTCTACGCTTGTCTTCCTCTTGCTTGCGTTTTTTCTCTTCCTCACGAGCTCGTTTTTCGGCTTCAGCCTTCGCCTTTTGTTCCTGCCGTCGTTTACGAGCTTCTTCGTTTTTCCGCTGCTGCTCAGCTTTAGCCTCTGCTTCGATTCGGGCTTTTTCAGCCTCTTTCCGCTGGCGCTCTTCTTCCTTGGCCAGTTTTTGTTGTCGCTTCTTGTCCCGCTTTTTTTCCTTTTCCTTTAGCTTTTTGGCTTCACGTTCTTCTTTCTTTCGATCTTCCTCTTCAAGTTCCTGAAGGAGTTTCTCCTGGCGCTCTTGGGCAACCTTTTCTCTGTAAGCGTTCAAAACTCGTTGTTCAAACATTCTAGCAGCGAATATTTGAAGCATTTTACGACCGTCCTCTGCCCGACGTTCATCGCTTATGTCGCTATCGAACTCGTCATCTTCTTCATCATACTCTTCTTCTTCTTCATCATCATCTTCATCGTAGCTTTCTTCTTCTTCATCCTCCCCTTCTTGGTCGCCTTCCGACTCATCAAGGTCGTCATAATTTAGATCATCATCAACAATATTATTGCTGTTATCATGATGGTCACTAATTGCTGGTGCTCGTTTTTGGTTCAAGTGTTTATGCTGGCTTTTAACTAAAACATCATAATCATGTTCCTCTTCTTCATCGTGTTCTGGGTCGTCGTCTTCGTCGATTTCCTCAATCCGACCGTTATCATAGACTTCTGACTGAGCTAGCGTTTCTTCTTCGCGGGCTAGCCGTCGCTCCGCCAGCTGCTCCATCATGTCGATAAACTTCTTACCATCATTTTTCAAAAGATCGTCAGCGACTGTCAATATACCACCCTGGATCGTCAGATTATTACCAAACGTATCATCCTTCTCGTAACCATCTTCCAGCCGCTGGGTCAAATGATGAGATTGATGTACATTTTCCAGGTCAGTATAGTAGGCATCATAGAGTGATTCCAGTTCTTGCTCGATTGCTAGTCGCTTTCTTCCACACACTGAGCAGGAGCAGGAATGGCGCTGCTGGTCTTTCATTTTCTGTAGCATGGTATCTTTTTCGATTTTTACTAGATCACGACGTTCTTCTTCGCTTAGCTCGGCCCAGAACTTTTTGATTCGTTGGCGTTCTTCATTACTTGAAGTATCCCATATTTTATCATCAGACTGTTGCAGCTGTTGTTGCTGTTGCTGCTGCTGTTTCTTCTTTTTACCGTTTTTTGAACTCTCCTCCGCTACGGCATTAACAATCGATTGAGTCGAAAAGTTGAAGTCATCAAATGATAGTTTTGTCCCATTAGTCCCATCATCGTGATGCAATCTAGTTGTCGGGGGAGGTTTATGCTTCTTGTGATGATGGCTATTAGAACTACCATGGTGAGGCGGAGGCGGTGGAATCGAAGAAGTAGGAGGGGGTGGAGGGGGTCGAGAATATTCAAAATTGACATTATGGCCGGCAACTAGCTCTATATCATCGTCTTCTTCATCTTCAATCTCATCTTCATCAATATAATGATCTCCAAAGCTGCTAGCCCGCTTGTTTTTGCGAGATTTGGCCTTTTTGGATTTTCCTTGGACGGTGATGACTTTGGATCCGTCTTTTGAATAAATAGCTTTAGCTCCAGGCGGAATAGGTTTCTTGAACGCCGGTTCTGCCGAAGCTATAGTGTCTTTCATAGACCTGTTATTCTCCGACATTTGATTACCTATGTATATATATCTTTTTGTGTTCTAAAGAATGACCGTTGGAGTTTTTTTTTTCTTCTTGTGTGTAGGTTGACTATTTGGGGAGAGAGAAAAAAAATGGGAGGAAAAAAAAATCCACATAAAAGCCAAAAATGGGAGGAGGAATAAAATTTGTGGTGCGTAATGGGTTTATATATCGTAAAACTGGAGGGACGATGAGAGTTTTGTGATGGATTGTATATACTTGTTTTACAGTACTATTATCTACTCAATTGGTTTTTCTATTGTATTGACAATGGCGTTTCAGGTATTGTTGGTGGTGGTCCAATGAGTGCCGGTTCAATAACCAACAGTGGAAATAGACTTCCAAGGTGTGTGCTGGTCATCGGGTAACAATATGCATAGCTTAATTTGGCAAGCAGAACGCTATTTCATAAGGGGAACTGCAATATAGTGACACATAGTGGAGAATAAATGAATAAAAACAAAACTAAGATAGAGCATTGAAGTTTCTCCAACTGTTCTTCCACTTACGATGGTTTGAGGGCTTCTATGTGAGCTGGCAAGCGGGGACTGCTTCTGCCTACGGTTAGGTATGATGGGTACTAGTACTAGTGGTTCTAGATCACTGTAGCCAGAATTCATACCACCAGAACCAGCCGGGTCATCAAGAACAGTACAATATCACTGAACTAGGCTGATCATTAACACTACACACTTCTAGGCTTATACAATCAAAGCACTGCAGACACTAGACAAGTCTAACCACAGAATAGTCTTACAGCCAAAGTAGCACACAGGCGGTAGACCCAGCTAGAGGCTTGCCCACCGGTCCACCGACGACGCTACCCTACTTGGCTACTTCCCCAGCGCACTCTACGGCGCTACAACAAAAACCTCCCACAAACCTGTCAAAATAACATCTCTAAAGCACTGAACAAGAACTTCTATACTAGTACGAGCTTATATGGACAGCAGTACTTAAAAAAACCGGAAAAAGAGAAAAAGATATAAAGGAAAGAAACGAGTACTATTGGATAAGCGATAATATTTCCGAGTTGATTGAACAACACTTTGCATAATAACTTTTTTTTTTTTATTTTTTTCTTCTATTGGCTCATATATACTCTGTGCTGCCAGTTTTATCATATTTATATATACTTTCAACATTGTATCCCAAAATTTCATTACAGAACTAAACATTTTTGTATAAAGCAATGTCTGCGAATCGTGAAGTAATTAAGAGGTAGGTAATACGGCTAAGAAAGCATAAAAAAAGGGAAAAAACTTGGTAGTGCTAACTCACTTTTATTAGAAAACTGGTGATTGTAGGAGACGGTGCTTGTGGAAAAACATCACTGTTATGTGTATTTACATTGGGGGAATTTCCAAAGGTATGTTAATATCAGGTAATTAAGTAAATATTGGTGCTAACACTATTTTGAGACAGGAATATGTATGGTTTACAGGAAAAAAAATTCTAGATAATGTGAGCATCGCTAACAAACTTTCAACGTAGCATCCTACAGTATTTGATAACTATGTAACAGACTGTCGAGTTGATGGAAAATCTGTCCAGTTGGCATTATGGGATACAGCGTATGTTAACTTTAATTATATATTTTACTACAAAGCACTAACAACAAAAAATCTATTTACTCAGAGGACAAGAAGAATACGAACGACTACGCCCTCTATCATATTCAAAAGCACACGCAATCCTGATCGGATTCGCTGTGGATACGCCAGATTCTTTAGACAATGCTCGAACTAAATGGATTGAAGAAGTGAATGAACTATGTCCGGATGTTCCGGTGCTACTGGTAGGGCTGAAGAAAGATCTTAGAACCAGCCCTCAGGGGATTGAAGAGGTTCGAAAACGGTCTGGAAGATTTGTGGACCCACAGGAAGCAGAATCTGTTGCAAAAGAGATGGGATGTCGACGATATCTAGAATGCTCAGCACTAACAGGAGAGGGGGTTGATGATGTATTTGAAGTGGCTACGCGAGCTTCTCTATTAGTTACACATAAAGCACCTGCATCTCAGGGATGCTGCGTTATTCTTTAATATGGAAGTTTCATTGGAGTACTACTAAGTTGTGGCTTTGAGGTACCGTTGAGCAGTTATGCAAAAAGAGCAACACAACAACGAGCTACGAACGACCCACATGCCAGAGATAAAAAAAAAAAAAAAAAATTAAAAGAAAAAATTATTTCAAGGATCCTCTTGTTTTCATGCATTGATTCATTCATTTATTCTGTTTAAATCCTCATCTATATATATATATATATATATATAAAGCTCATTAATAATAATAATTCCTATTTGATCCTAGGTCTAAAAAAAAAAGGCCGTGTCAAGGGATAATGATGCGGCTGAGTGTGAGTAGTGAGCACGTGACCCAATATTCAGTCAACCAACATAGACAATGTAATAAAGAACGACTACCTTAATTACATCTCTTTTCTGATCGAATAGCATCAAAAATTTCTGGCTTATTCTCGTTCCATGATTTAACACCGAGAAGTTTTCCTTACCGCAAGGAGACAGCCAATGCAAGGGAGATCCCAAACGAGGACTCTCTGTTCCTGAATGCGACACTGTTTTAGATACACAGCTGTACGGCGACAAAACCCGCCAAATTCAACCCTCAGAAATCAGCTAACGATGCGACCAGTTTGAAGATGATCACAGCCACGTGCTACTTGAAGGGACTATGACTAACAATATTAACTACCTTAGTGGTCTCCTATTTAATCAATTTTGCATCGCTATGGGTCTATTATTGCAGCGCACTAGTCAGTTATTTCGCTCCCATAGGATTTTGACAGGTTCCTTCTGCCGGCTTCCATGCCAGGGTTTTTATGCGGTTACCTAATCACACTATGGGAAATTATCTAACACTTCGCAGAAGTGTTACGTAATTGAAAGGCGCTATAAAAATAGCCCAGCGCAGTCATTGCCCTAGCAACCAGAGGAGTACATTTGCAAAAAGCCCTGAAGTGAGGTTGCTCCCGATTCGTCATTGTGCATAAAGTGGAATTTTTCACCCCATCTCGAGATTTGAGCAACATCAGAGAACTTCTCCCTTTCTGAGGGACATAACACTCTGCTACTAGTTGCTATTAGCGGTAACGCCTAGGTTTTTTATTGTCCTATTGAAGTAATCCCCCGTATATAACTCTTTTGGATTATTTTGCCCTTTGTACAATGAACAAACAAGAACAGTGGGTGGGGTAGCTCTCCAAAACTACGTCATCACCTTGTTTTACAACTTGATGCAATTAGGGATGTCCAGTGGGGATTATAGTCATCAAGCACATTCCTAGTTTATTACGAATTCGACACTTGACAGCATTTTTAGTTTTTTAGTCAATTTTTTTTCTTCAAGTGGCGCTCCGGAGATTGGCGAGATCAGCATTCGATGTGTAGCCGGCCATCACAAGGGCCCAAGCAGATATGGAGAGATCGGCGCATACCCCAAACTATATCTCAGTTTGCCCTCAGTGAGCTTATGGGTGTCGCCAGTGAGATATCATCTGGAGAGAGGAGTAAAAGACCTATACCATAGATTTATTATGTACTAACTACGTAGAAATACACTTTATATACCCAAAGTAGAAAAAAAACCCATAAAAAGTATCAGTGATTATGAATATTTACAGAGATCACGATGTTCCCGCCCTAGTAACATAAATAATAACAGCTATTATCGATTTAAATATATTCAAAATAGGACAAAACCGTCATTTCAAAGATACGAGTTCTTTGAAGAGAACTTGATGTTCTGAGTTTTTTTTTATCTTCCTAACCAAGTTCGGGAGATCGCAACTTGGAAAGTGGTTGTTGCCTGTTATCATTGAATAGGTGACTTTACAGATAAATATCAATGATAAGAGCATTGTTCACAACACAGCTGGAACAGTAATTTTATAAAGTTGCAGAGAGAGCATTCTTATTAAATCCTAGTCGTGACTAGACCTGTGAAGATTTGTGCACAACAAAGCCCATGTTGTGAAGTCGGTTAACTTAGTGAATGTACGGTGTACAATAACTGATTTATTCAAAAACCAGAACTTTCACTAAACTAAGCGCTCTCATCTTGTATGTGTGTGATACTTGTGGTTTTTAATTGATTTTTCTGATTTTTTTTCAATTTTTTATTTTATTTTATTTTTTCTTTTTTTTTTTCAAAACTGAAAGACAGAGGAAGTGTTCTCCTCGTTCAGGTCAATAGATCATCCAAGTCATCCAGAGATACTGCTTCAGGATGCTCAATATCCTCCCACTTCGCCTCTTGGATCCACGGTTTGGAATACCCAAAATCTAGTACCGCAATACTAATGGATTCATAATATGGATTAGGGCGCTTAGAGTTGTTAATATGGTGCTGGTGGCGGCTAGGGCTATACTTGGATCCAGAGTGTGGCGAAGAAGATGATGACACATCCATAGAAGAAGTCCGATGTTTTTTAGTGGTGGTCGTCGATGATGATGATGAAGCCGATGGCAGCGCAGAGCCGCCACTAGCATTAGTGGAATTTCGGCGCTTAGCTGGTGGTGTATAAGCATAAGGCGTCTTTTTGATCACCTTTCTAAGCATATAATGGCCATGACCCTTTCCTGATGAAGATGGAGTAGCTGAGCCAATACTCTCTGGTGGAGAATCAGGACCTGGTGGTGGCGATAGAGGTCTGGTGACTCGCTTCTTTAAATGTCGCTTCATCTCGCCACTGCCGTTGGAATCATCATTCTCATCGGCTGGTGGTGGCGAGATTGGCCGCTTCACCAACTGCTTCTGTTGCTGTTGCTCTGTGGCATATTTATACATTAGACGATTAGGAGTATCTGGGCATACCTCTCGAGTAAGAGGGCAGGTTGGATATTTAGTATTAATCGATGATCTAAAATCAGGATGGCATCTTCTGTAGAATGAATTTAGTTTTGTTGACAAAACTGTCGAAGACCGGCAAATTGCTTTAATGTGTTCCGGTTGGGAATCCAATAGTAGTTCGGCCGCCATTTCTTTAATGGTCATACCACGGGGATAGCAATCCTTTAGTAATTGGATACAAGAGTCAATCAATTCATCATCGGGAGTTTTTTCAGTACTGCTGACGGCCATTATTTATGAACTCTGTGACTGTATATGATATATAGTAAAAAAACTATATATCTAAATAAATAAAAGAAGTAATTGAGTAAAGGAGTGGGAAGGGTGAGGAAAGAAGGATGGTAGTTTTAGGTGGATGATAATAATAATAAGTTAAAAAAAACAAGGAAAAAAAAAAGAAAGGAAGAAAGGGGGCAATAAAATCGTATTTCACTCTTTGATCCTAGCCCGCGCCGCTAAAACACCTTTAAAGCACTATTCTGAGCTAAGCCATTTTTTTTTGGCTGCTGCATGAAATATTTTTGGGACTTAGGTAATCGGAACCGATCTCATTAGACAGCTAACACTGAATGCTGACTAAGGAGCTCCGAACTTGTGAATGCGGCAAACCTGATTGGGCCATTTGCGCTTTTCTGTGAGTTAAATGGAGGAAAAAAAAAATGGAGTGATCGAGGAGAGAAAAATAGGTCATACCGCCAGGCGCGGCTGAATCCTGAGACATGACCAATGAGCGAGTAAGGTGTGGAACTGTTTGATATTCCGAATCCAGAATTTGGGTAATGCGACGCAGTTACACCAGACATTATAGCGGAGTGGTCACAGCTAGAAAACCAAGAGCGTAGATGCAACTATGGAGTTTATAATCAGTTTAAATGTTTTTGATACATGTATGGGAAGTTTGTGAAGAGGGATTTAGCGAAGTTGGAAATGAGGGTGCTAAGGAGGATGCTGAGGAGTAAACACAATTGAAGAGACGCTAAATGAGGAACATACGGCACAGCATCGACTAGAATCTTCGTTTCCATACTATGGAAAACTCAAAAAAATTGACTCTGGAGTTGGCTCCTATGTATGTTTCATACATTTTCGTATTTACTATGCGCAATATATATATATATATATATATATATCTAAGTTTAAATAATAATAATAATAATAAAAAAAAAAAAAAAAAATAATAATACCAAGTCATCATAAATCATAATGCCGTATATGTAGAAATATTTAAATCGTTATAAAAGATCGTTAAGAATGCAAATTCGGAGTGAAAGGAGGAGTCACATAGCCATTATAGGTAGAGACTCCTGGCTGTTGTTGTTGATGTTGCTGTTGAACAGGTGTGGTTGGGTGATGGCAGTAATGGTGATATGCAAATTCATTAGGTTGTAATGGAGGCGTGATAGTTCGCAATGCAGGAGTAGAATAGTTTGGAACAGCTTTGCCACAAGTATATCCACATGGAGAAGAGTTGTTGGTAGCTGCTGTGGCACTGGTGATTGGTGCTGTTTTGTTGGAGCCGCATCCAGGCGCAGCCGCAGACACTGCGGCGGCAGCGGCGGCAGCGGTCGCACTCAAAAATGATTGGACCAAATTGAACGCATACATCTTGTCCCGTCTGGAGTACTTTCGATCAACAGAGTTGGGCAAAGATGGCAGCTGAATCAAATGAGCCAACTGGTTGAAGCAATCTTGATGGAACCCTTGGTGGTATCCATATGCATTGTTAGTGATAACGGCGGCTAACTGGACAGAAGCAGACGCAATAGTGGACGCTGTATAGTGAAGCATAGACCTATGGAATATGCTAGTCTCGCAAAGATACAGCGATACCTGTCTCCAGATGTCTACATCAGCGCCGCACCGGCTAGCTTCCAGAAAGCGGTCCACAAAAATGTCACATGTTGGGTGGCCAATAGCCCAACCCAAAGTGTTGAGAATATGGGACTCCATTTGCACAAACATGTGACTATCATAAGCGTTGCAGCACAAGGTTCGCAGCTCCTTCAGAGTTGGGACTTTGTGTTTCTTGTCGCAGTACTTAGAGCTGATCCACAGAGCACTACATCCTACCAATTGGTAGTGTCGTTGGTAGATGACTCGTTTTGAGGCATATCGGTCAATGATGTTTGTAGCCAGAAACAGGGTTTCTGTGTTGAGTTTCAATCCCTGATGGGACTCTACTAGGAAGTCCATAAGGTAGGGCCGCATGTTCCACTCTAGTTCTGGTTGCAGGTCCATCATGTTTGAGTCACAGAGGGTTTTTTGTTCCATGACCGCTAGGTGATGGTCGACGTCGGCAGCGTACTCGAGGGATACCTGGTCCGAGGCATCTCGTTCCATGTCGTCGAGGGTACGGTTTAGAGACAGTTGGATCATATTTCTAGTGATGTTCTGTTTCTGCGATATCAACGAGTGAAGTTGTGCAGGTCTTTCTATTGGAGCAGTGCTTTCACAGATGTTTCAATTAGAACTATGGTTTCACAAAGGTTTCTAGTAGAACAATGCTTTCACAGACGTCTCTATTAGAGCAGCGCTTTCACAGATGTTTCTATTAGAACAGTACTTTTACAGATATTCGTCTACTGGAACAGTACGTTTCAGATATTCGTCTACTAGAACAGTACTTTTCAGAGAACAATATGCTTCAGAAACAAATATTCAGAGAGATGTTTAGGAACAAGTCTAACGAAGAGAAAGGAAAAGACAGAAAGGAAGAAAGAAAAAAAAAAAAGAGGGAACTGATGAGTATATATATACTCATCATTTCCCCCCCCTCTCTCTTTCGTTCTCTTTCTCTGTATGTCTGTGTCTCTATAACACTTTTTTTTTTCTTTTCTGCTTTACGGCGAAAGATAATAAGGGTTTAGCAACGGAGGTCAATTTCTTTTTCTTGGAAAACTTTTTTTTTTTT
>JAJLUM010000159.1:0-16048 GCA_030564265.1 Blastobotrys attinorum
CTCTCTCTCTCTCTCTCTCTCTCTCTCTCTCTCTCTCTCTCTCTCTCTCTCTCTCTCTCTCTCTCTCTCTCTCTCTCTCTCTCTCTCTCTCTCTCTCTCATTCTACCCTCTGTGGCCCCGATGTTCGTCTCCTTTATTGACTTTCTACCTGTCCTCACAACCTCATCACACGAAATACAGTGTCTACGGTCGAAGTACTTCATTACAATATCTCAAAAGCAAGGCTGATGGTTTATAGAAAAAGCTCCAAATCCGCTCTGTGGCAGCGTATACAACAAAGCGCCAGACTGTTTAATGTGAACATTGAACTGATTGACCCTCCTGTTCTACTCAGCAACCCCAGTGATAACTCCGGTTGCGACGAAATTACTGTCCAGGTGCCTGGGCTGAAGAAATTCCCAGTTTTTTGCCGAGAAGCTTACAACTCCATCTTACAAGAAATCAACACAAAGCTAAAGGCTCCAATACCGGGCTGCGACAAAGCCAAAACTCGTTGCTACGCCCCTAGTCATGACTTCCATATATATGGTGCCCCAGGATCAGGGAAAACTCTTTTTGCCATGGTTATGTTCTCGTTGCGCCGCCAATTAGGGCTATCGACGATTTATATAACTTCAACAGGCCAGGTACAGTTCTACGATGGTCTACAGGCCCTGTTACATTTTGAAATGGCGAAAAATAAGCATTACAGAGTACTGCTTGCCTCAATAACTGCCAGGTGTCGTGATGACGACGGTTTATGGGTGATCGCTGACGAGAAGTTTTATGAATGGGTCATCATCAATCGTAAATGGACAGTTTTGTACCTTTCCACTGGAGCAGACTGGATGCCGTCCACCGAGGGCTATGGTAAAACATCTAGAGTAGCAATTAGGCACTGTATTGATATACCGGAATGGAGTTGGAAGGAAATAGAGCACATAGCCCGGAAATACAAATTTGTCGTCAGCAGCCATAAAAAACCCGCTCGGCGGCCAGAGCTCAACAAAAGTCACAGGGTAGTAATCAGGCTCCCCAAATCAAAACGAACTCAGAGTCCAAAAAGGAAAAAGCTATTTCCACTATTGAGGCTAGACACCGCGAAACATATGCTCCATAGGTATGGTCCTTTCCCAGGAGTCCTTTTCAAATGGCCAGCGGCAATCGAACCTTCCCAACGGCAGCTTGAGGCACAACTGGACACGGCTATCCGCTTGAGGTTGAAAGATCTTGGCGAGAAAAACATCTCAGACCTAAAGAAAGCACCAATGGTGAGGGTACAAGACGATGATTCTAAATGCGGAATCTTCGTCGCAGACCCTCGCACTGGGGTCATTCCAACTCGGTACATAGCCCGGATTATTTGTTCCTTTAAACACGAAGTACCGGCGGCACTTTTCCAGCAATGGGTCAGATCCGTGAGCTGTAAGAACATTTTCCAGGTCTTAGCTTTAGACTATGTTTCCGTCAACTGTGGCTGTATACCCTACCGAGTGATAGACCCTCGCCGCACTGTATGCGGCGGTAGCGATAACAACGTTCATGACGTCATTTACAGGGGACCTCGTCCAGTACCTTCGCCTTCAGTGGGTACATTCCGGTTGCCACGAGATTCAGCTGTAAGATCCTACAAAAGCATTGGGGACGTGAGAACGTGTGAGGCTAACGTATTTTACCGCAACGAGCAGGGAGAAAATAGCACTCTTGACGGGTACATTGCGACGGGAAACGACCACTTGTACATGCTTGTGTTTGCTACAGTTAAGCAGGATGAGGACATTGTTATTGACTCCAAGGAGATTAATTACGTAGTCAACACCTGTTTTGGTGTTACCAGTAGCAGTCGTTGTAGTAGCACTACCACCACTGCGGCCGGTTCTGGTGTTATTATGGAAGGCACCTCTTTGGAATGGCCGCCGTCGACAATACCAGAATTACCAGATGCAGAAAGAGAAGCACAAGCTGAAACGGAAACAGAGGAAAAACAGGCAGAGTATAGCAGTGAAAGCGGCTCGAGTGAATCAAGTGATCATTGGAGTGGTCCCGCTACCTTGGTACTGGTATGCGCACAGGAATACTTTACAGGCGAATCACGGCCCACCGCGTACGAGATGCGCCCAAACTATCACGTGGTGGGCAACAGCTTAGAGGTGGACTTGCTGCACGAGAATGTGGAGGTTGTGTATGCACCGTTGCCAATGGTCATGCTTATGGACTATGGTGTTTAGATATTTAGGAAAAAAAAAAAAAAATTAGGTATAGATTAAAATAAATAACAATAAATAATGGTTACAAACTTGGTTGTGCTGGAAGAGGTCTTTATTTTTTCTTTCCCCCTTGCTATGTGGAGTTGAGCTCGTTGCTCACTAGCTCCCGAGCCAAGTCTTTGTACCGTGGGTAGTCCTCACCTACAATCATATCGTACATTTTACGAGAGACCCGCTTGTTGATACGAGTGTACTGGTCTTTATCGATCTTACCAGCTCTATATTCTGGTCGTAAAGCATCCCGCACAAGATTTTGCACCTTTTGCTTCTTCTCTAAAGGCATCTTGGAATGCAAAAGCGGGGATCTAGGAGTATGGTGGTGATGGTGGTGATAATGAGCTCCCAGAGATTTAGGAGAGGATCCTAGGGAATCTGAGCCAGCTGCTGGGCTGCTGCTTGTGCTAGGATTAGAACTTGAACTAGAACCATTGCTACTACTAGTATTAGCAGCCACTGAGCTCATCTCGCCAAATGCAATGTTCCGGGGAGCCCGTATATCCGTTAGTAGACTCTGTAGAAAGCTAGGCTCAGTAGATTCTGTTTTGTCCTCAATGCGCATAGTATTATTGTCAGACTGCGATACCTGACGTCGTCTGCGCGATGGTTGTTTGAGCTTTCTTTCATGTTCTTGTTCTATAGTTTGGTGGTGATGCTGTTGGGTCTCAAGGGGTTCTTGGTGTTGTTGTCCTGGTTGAGCTTCGTCGCGAAAATCTTGCTGCTGCTGCTCTTCTTCGGGTTCCAAACCACCCTCTAGATCCATGGCTTGTTCAAACATCTGCCAAGCTTTAGCTTCTTCTGGAGGCAGTTCTACTTGCTCTTGGTCCGACGAACTCGCACCATTCCCATGTCTATTCCCATGTCTATTCCCATACTCGTGTTCGAATTCCAGAGCTCCAACGGCGAGACTGGACCCATTACCGTTATTACTACTATTATTATTGCTATTATTTCCTCTTTCGAACGACTGTGATGCTTCGTTCCTCGATCGAATTACCTGTCTTCTTGCAGAGCTTATTAGGGATCTAGTGGCACTTCTACTGGGTCTCTGGGACTCATCGCTGCCTAGCAGTGATCGGATGTACGACCACCCACTATCCTGCTCAAACATGCCGGAATCGCCGTCCACTTCGCAGGACGGACAGAACCATTCGCAGAATGGGACCTGGCCGAGATCCAGACAGGTGAAATGGAAGGTTCTCTGGCAGCCATTGCAGACTAGTAGTTCCTGTTCTCGCTCACCACTTCCGCAGATTTCGCAATTTTCAAGGTCGTCCATCTCCAGGTCCCACTCCTGCTGCTGTGCTAGTTCGGCAGCGATTCTATCATCGTCATCCCCGACTTTTGGAGCGACCCGATCATCCATGTACAGGTATTTTATTACGGGGCCTGCAAATTCATTTCTCAAGGCAACTGAGTTGAATGTTGTTCTGCACGAAGGGCAACCTAATTTTTTTTTTTTTTTTTGACTGGTTAGCTGTTGTGTCATAGATATAGGGGGTGAAAGACGTACTGTTGGTTCGCTCACTCCAGGCCTTGATACATAAATCATGATAGTGGTGCCCGCAATCTAGAGTGGCAAGGTATTCCTGCGAACCCGCAGGCGGAGGCAATGCCTCCAGACAAATAGAGCACGAGGCAGGTGTGTCTGAATCTGAATCCATAGCTTGGACTAGGATATTTCTTCTTTCCGGATAGTTTGTCGTATTAGTAAAATTTGGATATTATGTATGGGAAAAGGAGGTGAAAGAGAGAAGAGAGGGAAAGGAAGAAAGGGAAAAAGCTTACCCCCAAAGTATGCAATTTGACTTAAAATAAATTCCCTGAACTTTGACTTTTGGAACGCTTGCGCGAGACGTTGAGCCGCACATGGGCTCTTAAGGAAACGAGAGCTTGAGGAGCCCACAAGGTAGGGCAAGAGAGATTTTTTACTGCGATGAAAGAGCAGCTGTGTGAGTGAGTCTCTAATGCTTAGAACTTGTTTGATAGGATGGGATGGCGGTACGAGGAACGTGGTTCAAATAAATCGTGGAGAGCTGAGCGCATATATAGAGGCCGAATAACAAATCGAAACAGACACTTATGTAATAACCACGGTAGGGGTTATTTAATCTCTATTAGTAATATATACTAGTGTGGTAACGTAAGCGTAGTGACTAATCACTTCGGGAGAGATAACGTAATCAAATCTGAATTTTTTTTTCCTTCCCTCTTGTGCTCCTCTAATGCCCCAGTATAGGAAATAGAGCTTGCCTGAATAAGAGTTCGGGGAATAATCTCCTGAAGAATGAAATACTAAACCCAAAGTATAGTAGCAAAAAACTATTAGGCGTTAGGGAGATAATAAAACTAGTTATCTAAGACGGAAACACAAAATGGTCTTGAAATGACCAGACTCAAGTTACAGTGCAAGGTTCTTCATTAATCTTTATTTAAAACCAATATACATTAAAAGAAAATCAACAAAGCTTTCCTCTCTTCTTCCAATGGAAAAAAAAATCTAAGCTTCGGTCATATCTCGTAGACGTCGAATGGTAGATCGAACAGTGTTACCAGCAGAGGAGCTATTAAACTCAAGTTAGTACTTTTCCTATGAATTTTTTTTTTTGTAAAACATACCTCAAGGTGTAAGCACCACCAGCAACAGTCTTGTTGCATGAAGAACACTTCCAGATACCAGCAGCTTGTCGCTTGATAGTGTTCTTACCGCAGAAAGCACATCCGTATCGTGCGTGTTGTTGAGTTTCCAACTTCTTACAGACTCGTCGAAGAGATGAACCGTATCGAACACCGTACTTTCCTGTAATTCCGACCTTCTTAGTTCGTTTAGTCCTGATTAATCAGTTAGTATCTTGTACTAATACAATTTCGACCATCTTAGGTCATTCACCACCATGTTCACCACCTCGTCGATACGTACATTTTTCTATGTTGTTATTCGGTTACGTTACAAACAGAAAGTTGGAACTTTTCGACGTGTATGGATTTGGGAGTTGGTGATTGGGCCGGCGTATTTTTCAGAATGGGAGGAGTCCTTTTTCCCAGTTCTTGCTTTGTGACTGTTTTTTTGTTTTTTTTTTGGGAGGAGGTCATGATTATGCTAGCACAAGCTTGTACTATTACATAATACAATTAACGCGGCTGATTTCCTCTTTTATGAGAGGCGGCAAAGGAAGGAGACTGGGGCTGGGCTGAGCCGCACTAACTAAATCCTTATTCTAAATTTAGTCTCAAAAATAGCTATTCGTCTATGATACAGTGAGTTAACCTAAAACTGATATATGTGTTCACATAGCCACTTTGAGTAAAAATAGCTTTCAAATTAGCTACTTGATACATTTAATTCGTGTCACGTGTTAGATTCAGGAACAGTACAGCACCATCTCCTACTCCCCCTGTGTTTCTACAAACGGTCATCGCTGTGCTAAGGAGAACTAGTAAGAAAATCAAATCATCTAAACTATCTATTCATCACTCGGAACTTTGTACAATAAGATCTCACCGAGATTATTGTGCGAATTGGGTTAATATACCACAGTTTTGATCTATTCTATCTCGGCGTCTAATCCTTCAGCGTCTAGACCATACCCTCCCAATTATTATTATATATGGCTTTACCACAAATTCTATGAAATTCACAAATAATATAAATATCAGATAATTTCCTCTTTTATGTATACTTTTGATCTCTTTTTTTCTTCTCCCGCTCCTCTATTGTATCACCAGGCTAGTGAAGTTTGAAGCCACCTTCTTCGGCTCCAACCCGCAGCCGTTGGGTCTAAGCGCCAGAAAAAAAAAAAAAAAAAAAAAAACACGTCTCCCCTTAAGCACACTAAAACACCTGTTACTATTTTTTCCCCATTACACGCTATTTTCCCATTCAAAAAGAGAAAAAAATCCACACACTCCATAAAACAGAGACTGGTCCAGGGATTCATATATTCTCTACTAAACGCATTAATTCTCCATAATGTCAGGGAATGATTTCCACCTGATAGACCACCCTGCGGTACCTGGCGATGAAAATGCTAGCAGTAGCACTAGTAACAACCACCAACGCCAGGGTCTCAGGGGACACACCTATAGCAACAGTAGATCAAACCCATTCGACTATGATGAAGACATGCTTCATTCTAATCCGTATGGCGCCGATAGTAGCATACCTGACTCAAGCTCGAGCAGAATAAACAACAACCAAATCGGCCAAAACTCTTTTGGCATGGAATCAAACCAATATCTTCATCCCGTAGACTCCTTCGGAGGCGTAAGTACACGTTCTGCCGCAACTGCCGGGGGAGGAGCCACCAGTGGATATGACTACTTTGATGGTACAGGAATTGCTGCAGACATCGACGAGCACGACGATTTTCTAAATAATACCAGCCAAAACATGCAACAACAGAGAAAAACAAAAGGCATCTCGGGGCTTTACACTTCAATGAAGTCAAAACTAGGCATGAATCCAGACTATACTGAAATGGATCTGCCCTTAACAGACCAAGGACAACATCAACATCAAAAGCATCCAGCTGGCGGGTCAAGGTATGAGGGACCTGCCGGTGGCGATGAAGAAGAGGAGAAACGAGAATTCGACATTCGTCGCATTTGGCATAAAATCATTGGCAAGAAGGAAACAGATCCAAGCACTCTGGGTCCTCGAATCGTTGAACTCAACAGCCCATCATCAGCATCACAATACGGCTACAAAGATAATCATATCAGTACAACAAAGTACAACGTTGCAACGTTTTTGCCAAAGTTTTTGTTCGAGCAATTCTCAAAATATGCGAACCTGTTCTTCCTTTTCACTGCCGCAATCCAACAAGTACCCAATGTATCACCAACAAATAGATATACCACTATTGGTACTTTGGCTGTAGTACTGTCTGTATCAGCAGTGAAGGAACTAACAGAAGATGTCAAGCGATTAAATGCTGACAAGGAACTTAACAACTCTCAAGTCGAAGTATTGAATACTAATGCCGAGTTCGAAAAACGGCGATGGATTAAGGTGCAGGTGGGTGACATTGTTCGGGTCAACAGTGAAGAACCATTCCCAGCAGATATAATCTTACTCGCATCTTCCGAACCAGAAGGGCTGTGCTACATCGAAACAGCCAACCTCGATGGTGAAACAAACTTGAAAATTAAACAAGCATGTGGGGAAACATCTTATCTCGTATCTCCTCAAGAACTAAACCGAATCCAGGGGCGAGTGTTGTCTGAACAGCCCAATTCGAGTCTCTACACATATGAAGCGACTCTTGAATTGCAGGGTCGCAAAATTCCGTTACAACCTGATCAGCTGTTGTTGCGAGGTGCAACGCTGCGAAACACCCCCTGGATCCATGGTGTAGTAGTGTTTACCGGTCATGAGACGAAGCTTATGAGAAATGCCACTGCTGCTCCAATCAAGCGGACAGCTGTCGAGCACATGCTGAATCTGCAAATCATCTTTTTGTTTTCAATTTTGATTATTCTTGCAATTGTCTCGAGCCTGGGTAATGTCATCAAGATCAAAGTCGCTGGTTCTTCACTAAGTTATTTGCAGCTTGAAGGTACTTCCCTTGTAAAGCTGTTTTTCTCGGATATCTTGACCTACTGGGTTTTGTTTTCCAATTTAGTACCAATTTCGTAAGTGCATCCTTAAAACAGCCAAAGTGAAAGAAAAAAGAAAAGACCCCAATACTAACAAAAATGCAGGCTATTCGTTACCGTCGAAATTGTCAAGTTTTACCAAGCACACCTGATCTCCTCCGACTTGGATATGTACTTCAAAGATAGCGATACCCCAGCGGTATGCAGAACGTCGAGTTTGGTCGAAGAACTGGGCCAGATCGAATATATATTTTCCGACAAAACAGGAACATTGACGAGAAACATGATGGAATTCAAGAGCTGCTCAATTGCTGGTCGATCATATGCTAGTGACATTCCAGAAGATCGCAAAGCAACAGTCATTGATGGCCAAGAAATTGGATATCATAGCTTTGACGTTTTGAAAGACGATATGGAACAAGAACAAACTGGCCAAGTCATTCAGGAGTTTTTCACCTTGTTGGCATCCTGCCACACTGTGATTCCAGAAGTTAAAGATAATGGTCAAATCAAGTACCAAGCTGCATCTCCAGATGAGGGTGCACTAGTGGAAGGTGCCGCTGAATTGGGTTTCCAGTTCATCATTCGACGACCGAAATCGATCACAGTCAACATCCGGGGTCAAGAATTTGAATATGAGCTGCTAAATATTTGTGAATTCAACTCAACAAGAAAAAGAATGTCTGCTATTTTTAGATGTCCCGACGGTAAAATTCGTCTTTATTGTAAGGGTGCAGACACTGTGATACTAGAACGACTGGCAGAGGACAATCCGTTCATCAATCAGACAATGTCTCATTTGGAAGACTTTGCTGGTGAAGGTTTACGGACCCTATGTTTGGCTATGAGAGTGGTGCCAGATGAGGAGTATAGAGAATGGGCCACAGTGTTTGAACAAGCATCTACCACTTTGGAAAATAGAAGTGAAGAATTAGACAGGGCCGCTGAGCTGATTGAAAGAGATATGTTCCTTCTCGGAGCTACTGCTATCGAAGACAAGCTGCAAGAAGGTGTGCCAGAGACTATTCATACTTTGCAAGATGCCGGTGTAAAAATTTGGGTTTTGACTGGTGATCGTCAAGAAACTGCTATCAACATTGGTATGAGCTGTAAACTTTTGAGCGAAGATATGAATCTGTTAATCATTAACGAAGATGATTATGAGGCCACAAGAGATAACGTTCGCAAGAAGCTGAATGCGATCAAGAGCAGTACTGGCATTCCACATCAACAGGAATTTGAAAGCCTGGCTCTAGTGATTGATGGTAAGTCACTAGGGTTCGCATTAGACAAGAAGCTGGAAAAAGAATTTCTAGATTTGGCTATAATGTGCAAAGCAGTAATCTGCTGTCGAGTGTCGCCTTTGCAAAAAGCTTTGGTTGTCAAGCTTGTCAAGCGTCATTTGAAAGCATTGCTACTAGCAATTGGTGATGGTGCTAACGACGTTAGTATGATCCAAGCTGCTCACGTTGGTGTGGGTATCAGTGGTATGGAAGGCATGCAAGCCGCACGAAGTGCGGATGTTTCTATCGGCCAGTTTAGATACCTAAGGAAATTACTGCTTGTACATGGAGCGTGGTCGTACCAAAGACTAAGTCAGGCCATTTTATATTCTTTCTACAAGAATATTGCATTATACATGACCCAGTTTTGGTATGTATTCCAAAATGGCTTTTCGGGGCAGTCGATCTATGAGTCATGGACAATTACCTTCTACAACGTGTTCTTCACAGTATTGCCACCGTTTGTTCTTGGTGTGTTTGACCAATTCATTTCTGCTCGACTTTTGGACCGGTATCCACAGCTTTATCAGCTGGGCCAAAAGGGCACATTTTTCAATGTCAAACATTTCTGGCAATGGGTTATTAACGGCTTTTACCACTCTTTAATTCTGTATATTGGTGGTGTATATGCCTATAGCTGGATGCATGTCTACACTGACGGGCTTGTGGCTGATCACTGGGTATGGGGGACTGCTCTCTATACTGCCTGTGTGTTGACTGCTTTGGGCAAAGCGGCACTAATTACTAGCATGTGGAATAAGTACACTCTATTGGCTATCCCAGGCTCTTTCTTGCTGTGGATCGGATTCTTCCCGGCCTATGCTACAATTGCCCCATTGATCAATGTTTCAAAGGAATATCGGGGTATTTTGAAATACTGTTACCCTTCTCTGATATTTTGGACTATGATCGTGGTGCTTCCATGCATGTGCCTAGCACGAGATGTGGCCTGGAAATATTACAAACGAATGTACCGACCAGAATCATACCATCATGTGCAGGAGATTCAGAAATACAATATTGCCGACTATAGACCCAGAATGGAGCAGTTCCAAAAGGCTATTCGTAAAGTACGACAGGTGCAGCGGATGCGGAAGCAGCGTGGGTTTGCGTTTTCGCAGGCTGATGAAGGTGGACAGGAGCGAGTGGTGCGAGCTTATGATACTACTCAGCAGAGAGGACAATACGGTGAGATGAAGAGTGGTAATCAAGAGTGATAGTTAGGATGTAGCAGTTAGATGTAGTAGTATGTCTTTTTTTTTTAAGAGATTGTATTTAACTTGAAGAAAGAGGATACAAAAAACGGAAGAAACCAGCTTATGTGGGGAGTTTCTCCAGTGTGCGGCTCTTGCAAATAATTGCTAGTTAACTAGGGCAAAAGATGCGGTATGTATTCAGAACATTGCAATAGCATTGGGTGTCATATTCAGAGAGAAAAGCTGCATTAGGTGACTTACTTAAAAAATCGCAATAGCATTGGGGGTCGACGAGACCGCACCAAACGCATTCAACGGAGCAGATGTGAAGAAGAAGGAATACCTGCCATGACGCTTACACATTTCACTAAGCTCCTCAAGATCAAAGAGCTCCCCAATAGGAATTCCCCAACCAGCCAGCAATTGGTAATGCAAATCGACAGTAGGATGCCTAGCAGGGAATTTCTCAAAGCTAATAGCATCTCCACCTACGGCGACGAAATGATGATCCCAGATCCACCGAAGTACTTCCTCGGACTGTTCGATCCCCGCAAAACCCGGTGGCCATGCCTGAGATTGCTTGGTCTTTTCTTCCTTGCTAAACTTATCCCATTCCTTAATGAAGCCGGTTCGGACAAGCAGGATATCACCCGGGTGAATATCTACCTTGTAGTGCTTCACGACTTGCTTTATATCATCAATTGAGATCGACTGTTCTTCGAACAGAGACACAGTTTTGTTAGCCTGTTCCTGGGCCCATCGGTAGTAATCGACAAGGACTGCACGGCCCACAATTCCCCGCTTAGCCCAGTGTTGGATACCGATTCGACCATTCGACTTATCTTCGATTTCTGACGGTTTTGTGCCGCCATAAAATTCCACTGTAGCATCTGCACCATGCTCTTTGGCATACTCGATTCCCTTTTCACCGCGGTGCTTTGAGATGTCTTTGGGCTGGCCCTGATGTCGGAACCCGTCCCATTGAGACGAAGCCTGAGGGTTCATTTTGTACTCATCATCGTAGTTGTATGGGAAGTACACGCATTTGATGTTGTGTTCGAAGCCCTGCCGAAAGAATTGAGGTACTTCTGGTTTATCCATGTCCCAGGAGAGGGCTACTCTCTCGCCGGTTTGGATTTCTTTGGCGGCTTCAGTGACTACTTGTGGTGTGAGAAGGTTGAGCTTACCCAGTCCTTCTTCGTAGGATCCGGGAGGGCCCCATTCCCAATACCGACGCTTGTCAGGTAGGTCGTCGTATTTTGGCAAATCTTTGAATGATTTCATCGCTCTTGATTGTGGTAGGGAGGCCAGCAAAATAGAGGCGAAAAGAGCAATTGCTATTGCTTATATAGCATTTGGTCCTTGAGCAGAGCCCTTGTCCTCCTTAGCTAATTGTTTCACACATCTGCGACATCTCTCTTCTCCGCACAGTCAGTGATCTAGATGCAAAGTGGGGATATTTCTTGATCGTCGCTTGGTAGTGGAGGCGGTTTTTGTTGACCTCGGAGAGATGGATCGATGGGTCTAGTCGGCAAAGGAACCAACTAAGCTCCGGGCTCCGGGGGAAGACCATGTGGGGAGCAAAAAGCGAAAATGGTAATTCTGATATCTGGTAATAGACGTGTAGAAGTGGTGTGGGATTTTATTGTGAGGTAATGGACTCTTTAGATTTCTGCGTCGTGTGGACAAACAAGCGATTAGCTTGTTTATTTGGTAAATGAGTGGGGAATTGATGTGTTAGTCAAACAGTAGTGAGGTAGAATGGTAGTCGTTCGTTTGAATGTATCTATATATATATATATAGCTTTTTTGTTAGGCAAAGGAGAGTTAGGATTGATCTGCTAGTCAAGAAGGAATCAAACAGTACTAGCCTGGAAGACCATTCATCACGTAGATTATATAAGAGCATTCGTCTAATAATACTGCGGCTTGAAAGCTCTATGATGTATCACAAATGGAGCCGCATGCGGCTCCAAGCCTCACAAAAAAAAAAAAAAAATCTATTAATTAGAAACAGAACTTTTATTTTCCAGATAAGATAACTACATAGCACCAGATGTTTTCCGCTTCTCTAAAGAGACACTTCTCTCACTCCCTCCTAAAGAGAGATGTTCTTGTGAGTAAAGGCCCTGGACCCACCAGCACCAGCATAGTCACCAGCAATCTGGCCATGGCCCTTCAACAAGTACTGGTAACACATCAAGCCCTCCAGTCCCACTGGACCTCGAGCATGGATCTTATTGGTGGACACACCAACCTCGGTACCAAACCCGTATCGGAATCCATCAGCAAACCGGGTCGAGGCGTTCCAGTACACACCAGCGGAATCAATGCCTTTCAAAAAGGTCTCTGCAGTCTGCTCACTCTCAGTGATGATGGACTCGGTGTGGTGTGAGCCATGCTGGTTAATGTGGGCCATGGCTTCCTGGACAGAGCCCACAGACTTGACTGCGATGGTCAACGACAAGAACTCAGTGTCGAAATCAGCATCTGTAGCGGAGGAGAGCGACAGGTGTGGTGCAGCCTTGTGGAGGGCATCGTGAAGCTCTGGTGCGACTTTGCATTCAACGCCAGCGTCGATCAAGGCCTTCAACACCGTCACCAGAGTGGTACCGACAACATTTTCATGTACAAGCAGAGTTTCTGTTGCGTTGCACCCGGCTGGATAGTTTGTTTTAGCGTCGACCGCAATTCGAGCAGCCATCTCAGGGTCGGCATCTTCGTGGACATAGATTGTACACAGACCGTCGGCATGGCCCAACACTGGGATTCTAGTGTTGTTCTTGATGTTTCGCACTAGCTCATTGGAGCCTCGTGGGATGACCAAGTCGATATACTTGTCCTGGCTCAGCAGGTCGCTGACCTGCTCACGAGTATTGACCAGCTGCAGAGCCTCGGCCGGCACTTTGGTCTTGGTGAGCACTTTCTTGATGGTATCACTCATTGCGGTGAAGGTGTTGAGGGACTCCTTGCCACCTTTGAGGATAGCAGCATTGCCAGACTTTATAGCCAGGGCGCTGATGTTTGCAATGACTTCAGGACGAGCTTCGAAAATTACTAATAGAACTCCAACAGGGCAGGTGGTTCGAAATAGGTCCAGGCCGTCGTCCAAATGACGAGCCAGGGTGATTTTCCCCATAGGGTCCTCCAGGGCGGCGACATCGAGGATTCCTTGGAGCATCGAGTCATATTTGTCGCCTTTGGCGAGGTCCAATCGACGGACCAACGAGTCGGAATAGTTTGATTCCTCTGCTTGTTTCATGTCCAGTTTGTTGGCCTCTAGGATGGCATCCTTGTTGTCCCGCAGGGCGTCATGGATGACTTTTAGGGCTGCAGTTCTTTCGTCGTTGGACTTTGTTTTTAGGATTGTGGCTGCGAATTGAGCCTGTCTAGCGAGTTCTTCGGCCATTATGAATGATGAGTCTTATATATCTATATAGAAATGCCAACTTTCGAGATTAGCTTTTATGTGTTTGTTTGAGATTGCTGGATCGCTGAGATCAGTGTGAATCTTGAAGCGATGAGTCAAAAGCGTTGAATGTTAGGATTCAAAAGGTTGAGTTGAAAAAAAGGTTGAATGTTAGTCGAGTAAAAAGCCGAAAAGAACCGGGGGATGTATGCTTCCTTATATATGCGTGATTGCTCACATATCTAGGAGCCACAAGGCAAACGGTTGGCTGGCTGCAGCGTGCGGTGGCGCCGTATGACGTATTATGCAAGGCTGAGCGGATTGGGAGAGCGCCCAGCACTCGATCAGCTTTATTCCACACACACTTTTTGGGAGCAGTTAGGCAGCTAATAAAGTAGACCACTTTGAACAAACGACACAATTGCAGCACTACAGTGAACCGAGAGAACATGAGTCCGGAGGAACTGAAGGAGCTTTTGGAGTCGGCAACGTCGGCCACCTCTGTGAGAAACACGGTGGTTCCGAAGCTCGAGAGGCACTTCAGAGAAGAGCAAGACGGGCAGAGCATTTTGGAGCATTTTGGTCCTGAGAATAGCATTGTTTGGACTGTCGCATTGTAAGAGCTGGAGCACGGGCTAGAGAAAAGATACTAACCAGTGGAACGCAGACAAAGTAGACTGGGCTCTGGAGCCAGAGATCAGCCGGTGATTGAGGTGCTGGAGCAGTTTTACGAGTATTATTCGCACTTTGACTACAGGCAGTTGCGGTATATTTCAGCCGAATGTATGTTGTCTTCCATGGTTGGGATTGGGATCGAGCTTTGGGATTTCATGCTTAGCTTAGGCTTTCGGGTTCCAAGCTTAGCTTAGGCTTTTGGATTCCAAGCTTAGCTCAGGCTTTGGGATTTCCAGCTTACCTTAAAGGCTTACAGGCTTATAAGCTTAGCTCACGGGGTATAAGCTTCCCAGCTTACCTTAGAGGCTGACAGGCTAATAAGCTAATAAGCTAACAGCTTATACACCCAAAAGCTCGAGCCCATGCCGATCAATCCAACCCAGAGCCAGCTTTAACCAGCGTACCAGCCTAACCAGTACACTAACCATATACAGTCAAAAAACTCTACCAAGCATTCATAGAGTTTGCTACCGCAAACAGCGACTACGCAGTATTTACCACACATATTCTGGCCAAAGCTCTGGACGCCATCAGCCCAGCTGAGGACCACGACCAACACGGCTTGACCCAGATCCACGCAGACCTGATGGAATGGGCTTACAACTCCAAAACCTTCCTCGTGATCCAACCGCATCTACAAAAACCCTACTACGGCATCTCCAAAACCACAGACATGAACAGAAACAGCGTGATCCAGTTCTTCTACTTTGCTGGGCTGATCCTAACCGAGCAAGAGCAGTACCACCGAGCCTCGGAGTACTTTGCAATTGTGTTCTCGGTGCAGGGCAAGAACCAGTACAAGCCTCTTGCATACTATAAATGGCTTCTAGTGAACCTTCTGATAGATGGCTCAGAGCGGGTCTCTCCACGCAGCGCCCAGGAAGACTGGATCGAGACTTACAGAAAAGAGGGCCACTCGTACGCAGTTTTTGCGTCGCGATTTGTTCGATCTGACGATGAGCAGCTTCAGGCGTTCCAAGTCTCCAAGCAGATCTCCAACAATGGCGACCAAGAGCTGGTGGACAAGTGTCTTGAACGGTACCGAGAGCTCAAAGTGGCCAATCAGCGGAACGTGTTTAGCTCACTGCCCATGGACCAGATCGAGACTGCCAAGTTTGACCAGAACCGGAATAACCTTCAGGCGCTCGAGTCCTATGTCACGTGTCTGCTGATCAAGAACAAAGTTCGGGGCCACTTAGGCTACAAGAATGGAAGTGCTATTCTTACGTTTGCCCAGGACGACGAGCCTGTGGGCAAGCAGGTCAAGGAGCTGGAGCGGCTTTTGTATGACGTAGCAGATATATCTGTGCGGCTCGATAAGGCTGGCCGGGGCGCAATTAACCAACAGACCTTTGTTAGGGGCATACGAGAATATAGCAAGAATAGGCACAATCCGAGCCAGTACATTCAGGGTGGTCTTGGGGGGCAAGCTGCGGCGGTGGTGAGTGAGTATAGTTCGCTGAGAGGGTTTGGAGGAGCCTCTGAGGGGCGGTCGAGACGGTCTCGAAGTTTGGCACGACGGATGCAGGATCGCGGGTCTGACAGCAGTGATGAGGAGATGACTGTGTTGTGATTGTGTTGTAGTCAGGATGTGTGCATATACGTTACTATATACTTGGTGGGTCACCGTATAGTTGGGTGAGT
>JAJLUM010000160.1:0-15479 GCA_030564265.1 Blastobotrys attinorum
ATAAGAATCAAGAACGAAGCAGCTCTGTAGCCCCGACAGAAAGTAAAGAAATGCAATGGTATTGCGACGTTCAATGCGATCTTGCAACTCGGTCTCGACTTGACCCAGGAGCGATTCGTTTAAAGATACTTTCTCATGATCCGGTATCAGGAGGTCTAGCCTTTTTAATTTACGGTAATCCTCGCTGTTGAAAAGACGTACTGTGAATGCTAGAATTAGACCAAATGACAATGCGCAGGAATAATGCTTGTTAGTTTGTTGGAATTGGACCAAGCTGCTTTGCGTCATTCTCCATTGTGCCTGTGCCGCTTAATTATATTAAAAAAATCTAAATCGGTTGATTCAGATTAACATAATCTAGTCTTTAGGCCGGGATTTTTCCAAAAATAATAATAGGATCCCAATATCCGCCAGCCGAGGTGGGTTTTATCGGGATCGGTAACCAAGAGTACTTTTTTCCCCACAGTAGTCGTAATATAAATCCTCTCAGTTCATTTCCTGACTTTCATATTATCACACACATAGCCCTCTTGTTAAACAAGAAAATCAAAATGGTTAACTCTTTAGATAGTTCCTACTTGAAAACTAGCCCATACAAACCAGGCATCTTCGATGGCAAAGTAGTTTTTGTTACCGGAGGAGCAGGTGCAATCTGTCGGGTCCAGGTAGAGGCTTTGGTCCTCTTAGGGGCAAATGCAGCTATTATTGGTCGAAACAAGGAAAAAACTGAGAATGCTGCCAAGGAGATTGCATCTTTAAGGCCAGGTGCTCAAGTTCTGCCATTTGGCAATATTGACGTTCGTCAAGTGGACCATTTGGTCGGTGCAGTGGACCAGACTGTGGCTAAACTGGGCAAAATCGATTTTGTCATCGCCGGGGCAGCTGGAAATTTTTTGAGCTCTTTCAATGGGCTGTCGTCAAATGCATTTAAAACTGTGATTGACATTGATCTGGTTGGTAGTTATAACACAGCCAAGGCTACTTTTGACCAATTGAAGAGAAATAAGGGCCATATTATTTTTGTTTCTGCCACATTGTACTTCACAGGACTTCCTATGCAGGCCCATGCCAGTGCTGCAAAGGCTGGAGTTGACTCGCTGATGAGGACCCTTGCAGTGGAGCTAGGTCCTTTAGGAGTTCAGTCCAACTCGATTCTTCCTGGCCCAATTGATAGCACGGAAGGCTTGGACCGGCTGATGCCAGAAGAGGTGCGGAACGACAGTATCAGACGAATTCCGTCGCAAAGGTTGGGAAAATCTCGTGATATTGCCGACTGTACAGTGTTTCTTCTTTCTAATGCTGCGTCTTACATCAATGGTACGATGACCGTAGTTGATGGTGGTAGTTGGCAGACGGGAAATTCCATGTTTGGGACTGCCTCGATGTATCCCGATGTGTTGAATGATCAGAACACAGGGAAAGCCAAGATTTAGTGATTTATAGTCTGTGTATATAAGCAATTAAATCATTTATAATGTTCATGTGACACTGATCATTTGTATGAGAAATATGAAGGCTTATTTTAGGTTAGAAGCACAACCTCTTATTTTGTGGGTGCTTCGCTTCAGTAATATAACATATCTGATGCATATCGAAAAGGCACGAGATGACGTAAAGAATGCAGCAGCAATCCACTTGTTGAATGAAATAGTATAACAATCACAAGCCCAGTACACGAGAGAGATCAATTATGCCTCAAAACCAGTCTCCAGGCTTGAAGAGTGAATATAGTTTTTGTTCTTTTATTGTACAATGATCGATCACATTTAATTAATTTTAAAGATCGCTAGTCCCAGACCTATTCACTCACTAAAAAAAAAACTCCCAAAATTTCAAAAACAAACACGACACACGCATTTTCCCTTCTACTCATAATTTGTGAAGTTTCAATAATTTAACACTAGTATTATTTATATTCTCTTTGCCCAAAAAAGACTTACAATGGCTGATTGGACCGTAGATCCAGAAAATAGAAAACGATTGCTGGCTTTGCAGAAGCAGGGCGAAAACAAAAAATGCTTTGATTGTGGGGCTGCAAACCCTCAATGGGCCTCTCCAAAATACGGTATCTTCATCTGTCTCGACTGCGCCGGGATCCATCGAGGCCTTGGGGTGCATATTTCATTTGTTAGATCTGTGACCATGGATCAATTTAAATCTGAAGAATTAGAGGCAATGGAGAAGGGTGGGAATGAGAACGCCCACAAGTTTTTCGAAGAGAATGGGCTGGACTCCTCGCTGGATCAACAAGCTAAATATAACAGCACTGTAGCTGAGGATTATCGTGAGATGCTTGCAGCAAAAATTAAAGGTGAGGAATGGACTCGAAGAGATCGGCCAGTAAATATTCCTTCTAGATCAGCATCTGCAGCTTCCAATGCCAGCGGTCAGCAGCAGCCATTGACCCAGAAGGAAAAGAATGAGCAGTATTTCGCAAAGCTTTCAGAACAGAACTCATCTCGTCCAGAGCATGTTCCTCCATCCCAAGGTGGTAAATATGGTGGGTTTGGAGGTGGAGCTCCCGTGGAGAGCTCCTCGTCGTCTTCTGGAAACTCCAATGGCCCTGGACTTAACATAGATGAATTTCAAAAGGACCCGCTCGGGTCTCTTACCAAAGGGTGGGGCTGGTTCTCCAAGACGGTTACTCAGACTGCTGGCGATGTTAGCGAGAACTATATCAAGCCGAATGTGCGGACCTTTGCCGAGAGCGATGTGGGGAATAATGCTCGCAAAGCGATGCTTCAGTTTGGATCTAAAATGCAGGAAACTGGTAAATATGGCATGGAAACCTTCAACAAGTTTACAGAGGAGCATTTTGTACAAGGTGGTGAGGGAAACAATGAGTATCAGAAGTTGTTTGATGGATTGGGAGAGAACACACAAGGATCGAAAGACCACAGTCAGAGCCAGGGCCAAAAGAAAGAAGGTGAATGGGATGACTGGTAGTTTATAGACACTGTCATATCGGACTAGGTTAAATAGTGTCGGTAGCAAATATTGGACGGTAGATGGAAAGTATATATCGGTACGACTAAGCTATTTTTTTTTTTTTTTTTATTATTGTTGTTACAAAATATACCATAAAAGCAATCACTATTTCATCACTCCTCAAAAGCAACCTTTAGATGGTTTACTTTAATAAAGATCCTCAGGCAGCTTGAGATGATGTCTTTGATTCCAAGGAACTGATATTCCAAATCTAAATGATTACTCTCCGATTACCTAAATTTCTGTGTTGGGAGAAATGGGGCTTTTGTCCCATTTTTTGGTTTTTTTTTTTCTCGCCAAAAAAAAAAAAACCTCCATATAAATACTTCCTCAGTGCTGTGCGGTGTAGGATTTGCATTCAATTTAATTTTTTTTCTATTTTTATTTTCTTTATTAACCATTAGGGTGAATATATTATCCTTTTATATTTGCTTTGATACAACTACCTGATAAAACGGCAATCAAAGAAGCATTATGGTGGTGCAAAAAACACCCCACAGTAGCATGCCTACTCCTCCAAACAACAATAGCAATAGCAACACACAGGTGCGCAAAAGCATCGAAAAATACCATGGGTTAGAATCAAGCTTCTCTGCATCCAGGCAGGAGCAGTATGAACGTCAACATAAGCATCTCACCGCTCGGCTTAACCAGCTTATTGCCGGTGAAGATGAGTCGTATTTACAACAAGTGGCCGATCTGGAAGAGGTGCGGGATGCTAATTTGGTGCGGCTCAACCTCCAGCGGCGCATCAAATTGGACCGGTCTCGTCGGGTGTACGAGCAAGACATGGCTAGCATAGACAAATCCCACAACGGGACTATTAATAACGTGAATGACAAACTTATTCGGGGGTTGGAAAGCCACATTAGGCGATTCAAAGATGATAGGACGCTGTGGGATATCTCATCTGAAAACACAGCTGATCTAGGCTCAGGATTGGGGCTTCCTGGGCTCACAACTGCATCGGGGGGTCCTCGACAATCGTCTCGAATCCGTGGTTCAGGAGGAGGTCGCAGGGCGAATGGTGGAGTTGGTGCCGGTGGCTCCAATGCAAGTGGACTCAATGGTACAGGAGGTGGTAGTGGTGGTCTAACCGCTGGATTTGGAGACCTCTCGGGAGGGTCTGGTTCGGAATCTGGATTCAGGACCACTGGTGGCGGACAATTGAGAGGAGATATTGACGGATACAGTAATCAGAATGACCACATAAACTCATTTCTAAGTGAAGTTGATTCTGAAACAACGCAGGATAATAATGCTCCTACTACCAGAATGAGAAGCGCTCCAGCAAGGAATGCCAGAGCGACTAAGGCTCTGACAGCGTTGAAGCCCGATGAAGTGAGTGAGGATATGCAATCCATTTTTGGAGTTAGTGGTGGTAATGGGCTTGTTTCGAGCTCTGGTCTAGGTGGTTCAGCTATGCCGGTAAGTGGTAGTACTGGCCCAACGACGAGAAGGAGACGATGAGCCATTCAGAAGGAAGGGGCCTTCTCTGTTTATTTAATTTTCATGTTTTTGTAGTAACATACTAATAGATATCAAGTGTAGCATCGAGATTGCCGTGAACAGCCGGGAATTGTTTTTTTCTTAAAAAAAAGTATACGATTCTAATAAAAATGCAGTATCTAGGCCCAAGGAAGTGAAACTAGTCGTGCCTCATAAAAGAATATCTGACATAAATTGTATCACAAACAAATCAAGAAAACTAGCGGCAATGCAAATATAAAAACAAAATAATACAAGCCCTTATGGAAAACCCCCTGGTGAACCGCCACAGCATCCGATTCTATGACCGTTGTCCCGGTGGCATTCACTCCAGAGGGTATGGGCATATTATCAAAAATCCGTCTCGGTACACAGCCCTGTGGATTCACAGGCTGAGAAGCAGAAAATCCACTAACTGGCTGGATCAAGACGTGGAGTTGGAGCCATGGATCTAATGCAAACTGCCCATACATTGAACTGTAGGTCGTGTTATCCATCGACACCAATTGAGCCCATCGCCGGCCCATCTGCTCAGTAACGAACCCAATAGCTCGATTTTCTCGTCGTGAAATCTCTGGGTAGAGCCCGCTGGAGTACACCATGTGGAATGCTACACGGAAGCCAGTGTTCTTCAGAGGATCGTTAGCCATAGCAGTGATCTCAAAGGTGTCACTGTCAAACTGCACATACTGAATCCCAACATCCTGAATCCCATTGTCTTCGAATTTGGTGTTGAATAGCTCACTTGTTGAGCGTATTGAAAGATCGTCATATCTAGATGGCAGAATGCCTAGCGGCCATATGATATATTGCTTCACTTCCTTGGTTTTGCCGTTTACAAACGAGCTCTGAGTAAACGTTTGATTATTCACTTTAGACCCTGATCCATTGCTTTTATATTTGCCAGCATCCTTGTCTAGCTCACTGTTTCCTCTTGATCCGGTCACCATACGAGTACGGCCCATGATGATCTGCCGGATCGGTTCTTGTGGTACGGTTGTAGTCCAATTCAGCTGCAGGTATGCTGCTCGATATCCGATATTGAGTATAGTTCCGATTAGCTGACTGGCTGGGTTACAATCATCAAACCCCCATCGCTGGCACATTTCTATACTGGTTTTCCGGTATTCGTCACTTTTTGGGAGTAGCTCTTTCTCCGTACCATATGTGAATTCGTATGTAGCATTTGGAAATATCTCGCGAGATATATTTACAGGGGCGTACTGTTCGTTGTTAAGATCCAAACATTTTTTGTCTGGTTCTGTGGAAGATGCATAATTTTGGACGTTTCTAGCTTCCACTACAAGATTAGGGATTATATTAGTTAGCAAAAGAGTTGATGTTAGAAATGATAAGATGGAAGATGCTGGTATTTTTGTTAATGATTTAGATGCTAGAGAAAAAAAGGAGGAAACCTGGGAACAGAATAATGACCAAGACCAGGATGGGGATGCTTGTCGTGTTATTCGTGTGGTTGCCGATCTTGACGATTTCGTCATAACCGCTATAAACGCAAATACCACTATCGAGACAAAAGTGTGCATTATATATGCATGTTCATGAAAGGCAACAGGTTGAGAGAAAGAAAAAAAAACTGGAAAGAATTTGATAGGCAAATATCGATAGAAAGGAAAGAGAGAAAGAAGAAAAAAATGAGAAGAGAAGAAAGGGAAAAAAACTGCAAATGAAATTAAGTGAAACATTGAAAGACTTTTTCTTCTGTGCGTGTTATGCTTAGGAGAATGGCAGCTATGACGCAACTCTGGCAGCCTGCAGAATCGGGGCATGCCTGTATTAACGTACCACCGTTCTGGGTCTTGGAACTCCAGCGGGTAGCTAGCATAATATCTGCGGAACAACGGTATGAGAGCTTGAACGGTTCTCTGATTCTGGTTCTATCTACAGCAATTTGGTATAAGTTATTAGCATCATCTCACTTGATTTCAACTAACTCTTCTTCCAGAGTTTTTTATAGCAACGCCCCCTCTAGGCTTTTACTAGTAGTACGTAATCCAGCTTTTTGACTAGCAGTGCCTCAATCAGATCTACTAGCAGCGGACTAGCCGGCTTACCAGCAATAGCTAATTTAAGCACTAGAACAGGTTCTACCTGCACAAGCGCTTCCCAAGCTCCCAGTATTGGTATGTTAATACGCATAAAACCAATCAGATAAAACGCTAGCGCTATATCATCTGACCTTTAAGGTGCCACCGCTGACAGCTATTGTCTGTTGGTGGTATGGCATATATCTGCAGGTTATCCTGTAAAAACCTGGTTTCCATTATATGATAATTAAATCTTTTAAAATAACATATCGATTGATAAAACAAAATTTAAATCAATAGTCGGACCGATTTTCCAATACTTAAGTGATCTAATTATCGAAGCCGCATGTACTAAAACTAGGTGATATGATAAGATTAGATTTGATATCAGAGGGAGAATGAAAAGACACTTCTTCAATAAAAAATAAAAGAAAAAAAAAAATAGAATGTTTTGAAACACTATACAGAGCTCCCCGAATGAGCTTGAATCACGGCTGGTCTTTCCATCATTGCACTAGTCCATTTATACACCTCTGGGAACTCATCCTTCAGCGAAATCCCAATTCGATCAACAACATGATTCCAAGTAACGAAAGATAAATCAGCAATAGTTATACGATTGCCTACAAGCCATACTGGCTCTTCAAAGTACTTAGACTCCGATAACGCCGATGTGCCTAGTGCAAAACTCTCATCGTCCAGCTCTTTGATTAATTCTTCACGCTTTTCTGCCAACCTCATCTCAACTACTGAATAAATACGTCGAACTTCACCAGCATATCTCTCGATGGCTGATGGGATCATCTCTGGGTGAAAATATCGAAAATGTAATGCTTGGCCAATCATTGGAGCATGGCCTGATGCCTGGAAAAACAACCACGAGCTGATATTACTCTGTTCTGTAAAGTCCTCGCTCCATAGAGGACACTCCGGACCAGCTCTCTGACATAGATAAATAAGAATTGCACCGGATTCCCATACTGAGTGGTCATTATTGTCGTGATCGATTATTGCTGGAATTCTTGCATTGGGATTGATTGCAACATAGTAGGGGGATCTCTGTTCCGACTTCTTGAAATCGAGGTAAAATGTTTGAAATTTGATTCCGAGCTCTTGGAGAACTACTGCTACCTTGAAACCGTTTGGAGCACTCTAAAGTTATTTTGAAAAAGATGTTAGTTATCTCATAATCTAGTGGGAAAAATGATGTGGTTAACGTACTCGATGTGAAAATAATGAGATCCCTTCTGATGGTGGATTTTTTCTGTATGCTTCTATTCGATCAAAGGGGTAATTCACGTCACCCATTGCTCCTTCCATATCAACATCCTTTTCCATCTGCTGATGGTCAACTACTCCGTTGCCATTCTGCTGCTGTTGTTGTTGACGTTGGATATTCATACTCTGCAAAGCAGAGCTAAGATTCGATACCCTCTTTGTTTCCATTGTTATGTGTTGAACTATCACAGTACTAGATATACCGCTTATCTCAAGTTTAATGTGCAGATAGATTAATAAACAAGGTATATGTAAGAAGAAAGGAGAGAATCTAGAAAAAAAAAATTACAGAAAAAGCGGAGAGGATAGTAAAGTGAGGAAAAGGCGCTGATGCAAGAGATAACGAAAAATTATTCATGAATTGTCGACGTGACTTCTTAAGATCCCGCGCACGGTAACTGTCCTGGTGGTTGGGGGGAAGAGCGAGGAGAGGGGTGAGGGAGAGAAAAGCAGAGGAGCAAGCTAGAATAGGTAAAAGCAGAGAAGAACTGCTTTAGTTACAAAAGCTATTTACAAGAAGGATACTGCTTAAAGTACCATCGGTGGGAGATCTAATTAAACTGCGAAACCGGTAATCTCTTGGGGTAATATATCCATTGCGTCCGTCCTTCAGTCACCGATGAGTGATGTAGGGTCGAGAGTTACCTTATCACAACACCCATTTTGAAAGGACCTTACGGCCTCAGGATTCACAGTAGTAGTTTCAATTCAAATCCTTTAATTATTACTAATTCAATGGTTTAAAGAACTAAAAATAATGGTTGACCGGCAGATTCGGTTGGGCTAGGCTGGCCAATGTTGGGCTCCGTTCCTAAATGTAAGAAAATGAGCAAACCAGTGAGCAAACGGATGGATTCCCGTTTGGGGTCACACCCCCGATATCGTATTATGGGGTTCACAAAAATGTGTCCACTAGTAGTAAGTTGAAGCGATAGAGGGGAACTGCGATTTCAGCTACATGATTGTATTTTTTTGGCCGTGTGGGGATTAATGCAAATGGTTCAATCGAATATTGTGAACGGTTGTTAGTATTTTTATTTTTTAATTTATTTTCCTCGAGAGAGATAAAAAGACTACGTTGAACTAAAAGCTTTACGTTATATAGCAAATTTCTATGAGTACGGTCGAGTACTTTCTCGAAAACAGTTACTTCCGCATGTCTCAATACTCTGACTGCTCTTGGCAAGGGTTACGATAGTGTAGTATTCTATTAACCACCCAGTGATCACATCGCCGTGACCAAACCCGAGCCGCACACAACGTAGAAGCTTCAAAGGACGCCCTTAGAAGTCTTTTAAAGTTCAAGCTTCTGCCCTGTACATATATTGAATGTGATATTTTGCTGATGCATTAATAAATAAGTGCGTAGACATGTCTTGAACTGGTTAAGTCAATGCGATGTACAGTGTCCATTTAGGCAGCTAAATTAAATCTAAATCATTGGATTGACTATATAACGATACAGAATGCCCTGAATGAAAAATAGAGAGAGAGAGAGAGAGAAAAAGTTCTTTAGCTACGTTAGGGAATCCCTTTATAAAGATGGAGTACAGCAAATCAGTTCCAAGGGCTATACTGAATCATTCAATATGTGTATCTAGTATAGAATTGGTCCAATATGATCTAGCTCTGAGCCCTAGTATCAGTGAGACCGCTGGTGTCAGTTCATATATCTCTAACATCGATCCTAAAAGCATCAATAGTACAAGACAGATTGTGTTGACTAGAGATGAGCTCATTATGTACAAGTTGGGAAACTGTAAATCTGCTAGTTGGAAGAGTAATAGTAATGATGGAGATGAAGTTTTGAATAGAAGGAATACGGGTGGGCCCCATCGCCGCCAAAAGCCAGAGATGATGTATGAGCTAACAATGAGCCAGCGCTGGTTTTTAGTGGTACATGATCTCAAGCACACCGCTGATACTACTTTCAATAACGAAACCAGCACTAGAAATGCTGCTTCTACTATTGGACAATTGAAATATGCACTGATACTGGTACGAAAAAGGACAGTAGGTAGTGGTAGCTATTCTGATGCTGTTGGTGGTACTACAGACAATTGTAGATCTAAAAAGCGGAGGCTTCTCAGTATCCTATCAAAGAAGCGGCAGCCAGAGACCAAGCGCCAGCATCAAATCGAACCAACACTAACTGGTAGAGCATGCAACAGTGTCCAGATGTCTAACTCCTCTACTGGGTCTTCCGCTACTAATAGTTCGTTGGAATTCTCATCACCTTCAAATTCATTCTCAGATTCATCTGTCCCCCCATCCTTCCCCGGTTGTCTGATCACGCATCCTGAAATATTGTCCCACCCACAATCCCAATTGGAGTCACTGACGCTGATATTCAGGTCTGATCGTGACAGAAGAGTTTGGCTAGACATATTGGAGATTTGTGTACAGCGCATCCCAATATTCACTGAGAAGCCACTATTGAGTTCACCGATAGTGTCATCCCCGTATTCTACTTCACCTGGTCATACTCTATTCAGGAATATTGACAATTTAACTACGCTAAAAGGGAGTAATAGTAGTAGTGGTACTAAATCTATGTTTACTACTGTGATTAAGAGACCAAGTTGTGATCTCACCCCACAAGAAATGACACCAGCACCTGGTGCTCTAGCGCCTAAAGATTTTATAAAATGCCATCGCTCCAGAAACAAAGCATTTGCAGATAGGGTGAAATATCTAACCAATGGGAATTTTAAGTTTGGATCCACTAGTGCAGCAATTACTCCAGAATTGGAGCGAGAAAAAACCAGAGACAACAGCTCTACCTGTAATTCTGGTAATACCAATAGCAATGGTCCTTCTGCTGATATACCTGCTGATGATTGCCAGCCCGATATACATACCACTATTATCGCAGCCTCGAATAATGGAGATTATAGCTGTTCAAGTAGAGCTCCTCATGGAGGACCCGTGGTACTGAGCAGGGCGAAACCATTATCATCCGTGTTGAAGCCGCACCGTCGCAATTCGAGCGGCGCTGCTACGGCGACCCCTGGTTGCTGTTGGCACCAGGAGAAAAAAAATGAAGAGCGGCCCTCGACCGCCATTGCCAATAGCAGTACCAATGCTGCTACTGTAGCAGCTGATGTTGCAGGCTCTGCAAGTACAACTAGCTACTTTAACTCTAGAAGTGCGGCTCGTGAGAATGGACTCGCACGTTTGCCTTTACATAGAGACCCATACTCATTTCACAGAGTCACTGAATCCATAAGGCGATACCCGTATCGATCGCATAATAAGAAATCGGTTCGGTTCCGTTCAATGGAGTCATTCATCTCCTGCAAGGCCAGGGTCAGCCCATAGTCTTTTTTGGCAATAGTTCTTGGAGTTTTATTATTTATTTCTGTATATACTTTTCCTTTATTAGATATTTTGACTACTTGAAAGAGACATGACTAATTTGGTTTAAACCTGTTCAACCCTTCATAAATTACTTGGTTTTGCCGCAGAATTCAAGATCTATGGATGAAGGCTTCTCAGCCTAACTCAATTAATTCACAGATTCAGCAGTGATTAAAAAAATTAACTGACTAATTTAATTGTTTTAAAGAAGAATGATCCAAATATTTTTGATGCGTACTCAAATATACTCAAGACAAGTGCAAATCACAGAACGATAGTAAAATACACCCAGTGATTAATCCACTGCCTATTGGTTGAAATGGCCCAAAATGCGCGGTTGCGCGGCCAAATATTATGGGAACTAGTAATGGCAGCCGCTGGAAGTCGGCCACTAGTGAAAAATGTCTCTTGCTTTTATGCATGCACAGTACCAACACATACCCAAAATTTCCAAAATTTTTCCTCTTCTCTAATTTTTTTTTTTTTTTTTTCCTTTGAAATTTTTTTCTCTCTTGAATTTTTTTTCTTTCTTTTCTTTCGATCCACTCTCACTTTTGAACTAAATTAAAAAAATATCATAAAAAAAATGTCTGACGACGAACAAAACTTCGACACCGTCAATGCTGGTGCTTCCGCTACCTTCCCAATGCAATGTTCTGCCTTGCGAAAGAACGGTCACGTTGTCATCAAAGGTCGACCATGTAAGATTGTTGACATGTCCACCTCCAAGACTGGTAAGCACGGACACGCCAAGGTCCACTTGGTCGCTATTGACATCTTCACTGGTAAGAAGATGGAAGATTTGTCTCCATCTACCCACAACATGGAAGTTCCAAATGTCTCCCGATCCGAATACTTGTTGATTGATATTGACGATGGATTCTTGAGCTTGATGACCAGCGATGGTGATACCAAGGATGATGTCAAGGTTCCAGAAGGTGAAATCGGTGACAAGATTTCTTCCGAATTCGACCAAGGTAAGGAATTGATGGTTACCATTGTTTCTGCTATGGGAGAAGAAGCTTGTATCTCTTACAAGGAAGCTCCAAAAGGCGCTTAATTATATCCTAAAGAACAAAAGATTCGAGAAATTGTGAATAAAATGAGAGATTACATTTTGTTTCTGTTTTTTTAGGTGTATATCTATATGTGTTCTGATTAACTGTTTAGAAAATACTATTTGCCAGTATTGTTCCCTTACTTTTTGGTGATAGGTATATATGATATAAATAAATATATATATACATATAATTCTTTTTTTAGGACATGTAATAAAATTTCAAATATATACATATATTATTTTGTCTACGTATATTAATTGTGTTTTCTTCTCGGAAGACGGTTATGGCCTATATTCAGCTCTGTTTTAAAATTGAAGCTCACTGTTCGAAATATCTCCATTAGACCTACAGTAGCATTAGATTTTTTGCCTCTAGAACTGGAGTGGGGTCCGATGTATCTGTGCTGGGGTTTACTCGTGTTGCTGGGTATATTGTATCACAGAAGGTACGCCAGGTTGGTAATACGGCTTGAACGCCTCACGACTTGATGAGACAGCTTAGCCTCTCCGCCGCGGCTCATCTAAGCATGGGTGGTAAACAACGCGCGTTTGTTACTGACACTTTTCGCAATACCAAATTGTCCTCAATTAAAAATACATAAATAGCTATATATATTATATATAAGAATAAAAACTGAATAAAAAGAATCGAAGTGTAGTTGTAGTAGTAATAATAATAATAAAAAAAAAAAAAGAATAATTTAGGTCCGTCGACTGGCTTTTTTTTTTTTTTTTTTTTTTTTTTTTTTTTTCTGCTGTCTTTAGTTATTCTTCATTGAAGATTACAATAAATGTGGATTTTTCTTTGATGATTATTAGTTGTTGATTATTATATTGATTTGTCGAGTATCCACTTCTTCCAAGAGATTCCTTGTTAAAAAGCGATAATAGGCTATACACCATTCTAGGTGTTTAAACAACTGCAGCATACAAAGATACCACCACACCAATAGCACCAGCAATCAATGGAACATCACCAATAGCGGCTTGTAGCAAAGGAGTAACCTTGGCCATAAGAGAAGTCAAACAAGCACAGCTCCAAATTGGAGTCAGCTTTTCGTGGAACAACAAATAGCTGATAACAAGCTTACTTAGAGCAAACACCAATGGGTCCACAATAGTTGACTTGTTCTTGGAAGAGGAGCTCTTTCTTCTACCGGAAGAACCTCCAACAGCTCTAAAATTCATGTAGTGAGAAATGAGCAGTGGCAACGCGACCTGGAAAACGGCCCACACGGCAAACGGTTTCCAGAAGAGCTCACAGTCCAACAGTCGTCCAAACCGAGGGGCTACCTTAACAACTGGATAAAGGAACTTGAAAGAAACGCGTTCCAAAGGTACTAACACGTGTAACAATAGGATGAATTCGACCAACACGCCGGCAAAGTTGACAACGTAGACGCTGGAGATGGCCCCCTGAGCTCGTTCAGACCATTCTTGTACCGCGTACAAACAGTCGTCCCAACGGTCGTGGATACCATCCCAGAAATCTTCGACACGTTCTTTCAAGCCATCTACACTGCTTTCTTCGTTGTCTTCGTCAGAATCCATTTCTGGAGAGTGTTTAGTGGTACTGTCGTCGTCAGAATCAGCCGCTCGTCGCGCTGGAGTAGCGCGTGGTTTGGCAGCCGGTCTCGAGCTGGATTTTCGAGGAGAGAAGTAAGTAGCGAATCGTTCATCACTTGAGTACTTGGCAGGGTTTGAATGGAGCAATTCTGAGATTCGCTCTTCGATTTCAGTTTTGATACCTTCTGCTGATACTCCTAGTTCATGAGCGACTGCTTGCAATTCAGCCTTTTTCATGGATCCTAGTCTACTCATATTTTTTGCTATTATATGTTATTCAATTGATCTGATTGTAATTCAAAAAAGTTCTTCGAAACGTCTTTTTGTCAGTTTTTAAAATCGGGGACCGTGAATTCGTTTAATCTTTAAACCCCTTTTCTTTAAATAATATAAATATAATATAAAAAGATGGAAACAGAAAAAAAAAAAGAACTACGATTGATCAAGTAGAATACTGAAAATGAATAATGACGATAGTTCAAAAAGTGTATGTGTGGAGGGGAAGAAAAGAAAAACAAAACAAAAGCTGATCAACGCTTGTTTATTATTGTGATTGAGAGAAGAGGCTTTCGGGAATATGTTTTGGATTGTTTTGTTTTTTTTTCCTGCAGTGGAGGGCCGGCGCCGCTGTCAAAGAGACCAGACCCAAGTCCAGGACTCAGCAGTAGTACCAAGGTCCCGGGACTAATCCGAAAGGCCTTCAATAGAGTCCCAATAAGGTAGTTGGGACTTTTTACCCTTTATCTGTTGTGCGCGAGTTCTATTAGTATATTTGCTTATGTCATGTTCTTTGTTTATGCTTATTAAACGCAATCTTTTGTTCTACTAGCTTGGGCCGCACCAAGGAATTTACGATGGAACTGTGATTAATGGTAGTGAATTAGTAGGTTAATCGCACATTCCGATTGACCTTGTCTTTGGCTCTTTTTTTTTTTTTTTTTTAATTTTCTCTTGTTTACGGCTGAAATTGACCCAGACAAATGAGAAGCAGGAAGCTGGGTTTTATGTGAAGGGACAAGATATTAAAAGAGTGAATGCACAAGAACATTGGGCCCTCCACATAAAAATATCCTTTTTCTTGTATCCCCTCATGGAATCCAAATCGGTAGGTAGTTTATTTAAGTAGTGATTTAACCAATAAAAAAAATAATTAGCCGTAGTAAAGTGTCCTTGTTTCTCCTTCTTCATCCTTTTTTCTTTCTCAACTTCACATTCAAAGCCATTCAATTTTTTTATTTTAAAGGGAAAAAGTATAGAGCTCTATTTCTTTTCTTCATTATATCATATCATTGAATCTATAGGTATGTTTTTTTTCCTTTCTTTATTGTACTCGAATTTAGTTAATACTGTTTAATTCTGTTTAATCTCACTAGTCTGTTGGAATGGTTCAGATACAATTTTTGGAACGATCTTTTTTGAACAGCTGTTTAATAAAGATTGGGGCGGCATTGGTTACGAGTCTTGGAACAGTTCTTTCATTCAAGTGTCGATTAAACAGTTTTTCTAGTAATTTGAGTAGTTCACCGTTTATCTTTAATAGGCGAGGTGTAAAGCTATCGTGCAGCTTTGGGTGCATGTATTTGCATATTCGTCAAACAATCATGTTATCTTGTCTTAGTCTGTTCCGCATGGAGGTGCAATGGGGTGGCACGGCGGAAACATCAACTCAGAAAAACAAAAAAAAAAAAAAAAAA
>JAJLUM010000161.1:0-14347 GCA_030564265.1 Blastobotrys attinorum
AAAAAAAAAAAAAAAAAAAATCATGTTGAGCCTGAGGCTGGCCAGAATCGGACCCCCAAATGAGGCAATTTTTCTGCTGATCGACGTTGTTGGGGGTTCTTAGTTAATTAAGCCGCGCCAGGAGTAAGCAGGTAGGCGTTATTACAGCGTGTGAAAAAAAAAAAAAAAAAAAAAGATTGCCGAAGCGGACAGGGCGGCATTAGCACATGAGTTTTGCAAAGAGCCTGAGAGATATCACCAGCAAGCCAAGCCGAGGGGATATCGACCCAGCAATAGTAGCTCTTTGGAATGAGCCACTGGTGAAAGCGTGGCACGTTGTCGTTTGGTGGTTTGTAGTAGGCTATTTAGTGAAACGCAAAAGCTCCGTATAAGGATGAAGCTGGGAGAGATATTGCTGAAGCAGACAGTAGCAGACAACTAGAGGAGATCAAGACTGATAGATACAGACTAGTGAAGCTAAGGACTAATAGATACACATTAGAGGGGAGCTGATAGGAACACATTAGAGCTCTGTTTTAGGTTTCAGCACGGCTATAGTCATCGTTAAGATGCAGCCCGAGTGTCCCGAGCTCAGTCTCGAGTCTACTAATCAATATTCGCGCACGTTTCAGCGACCTGCGAGTCGACTACCAGTGTCTTTCTGGTTAGTTGTATTTTGGTCCTATTGTCCAGATTCATGCTGGTGGCGCTAAAATTTAGTTCAACGGTCAGCGGTCCCTACTTAAACGCTAGGATTAAGCCCAGGAGTTAGCAAAACCTTGTTCAACTAAAATTTAGCTCAACGGTTTCATGTAAGGGTTCAAAGTGATTGTAATAGTTCAACGATTCGAAGTCAAGGGTCCACAGACGCCGCACGTGGTCTAACGGCTTCACGTCATACAGTCATATCTAACCAACGAACCAAGCCCCACAACAAAGCACGCACAGTCGCTATATTGCCCCAACCATGCCCAGCATGTGCGGGTCAGACTAATCACACAACACACCGTCTAGAACTGCGGCTTGACTCTGGGCAAGACGCATGGCATGCTGAACATGATCTCTGGAGAGCCGAATTCCTGACCGTCCACCACTAGCAGTAGACCCAACCACTCGGATACTGGCTCCAGTCAAGTATCCGTCAGCACTACTAGAGAGCTGAATGCGGCTAGAGATGCATGATTCCTCAGTATCTCCCTCGAGGTCTGCGACTACCGCCAGCTTGCGCTCAGCTTCAACATCACCGTTATCGTCTTGATGGCGGTCCATCTCTGCGACTCCAAAAGTAGTACTATGCGACAAGCTTACACCATGAGACCTCAAAAAGTGCTGTGGCTCTTCGTCCTCAGCTACAACTACCTGTTTGGTGTCCGGATCAAGATCTAGTCTAGGCAGTCTCGTGTCCTGTAAAGCTGCAACAATACAACTCCAAACAGCATCGTAACATGGGCCCGTGCGGCTCAGCACCTGCACGGATGCGTTCAATACGATATGCAAATCAGGCAAATTCTCATGCTGGAAATATGACGGGGCCAATTGGGTGGACAAGCTATTATATGCCTGCTGAGACAGCATCATCTCTTCCTGGGTTGGAGGGGCATTACGACTGCCACCGCCACGAACAATCTCTACATTGGGGTATACACCTCCTGGGCCAGTTTCTGATGTTGACAAGCTGATTCCACAAATCACTGTGGTGCCTCCGACTTTAATGAGTGCAGATCCTACAATGTTGTCGTTGTCATCGTTCAATGGACCTAATTGAGCCTTGACTGGACGAAACTCATCAAACTTTCGCAGTCCCTCGACAGGACGCAGCCCCAATGCTAAATGACGCTGTAGGTATATCTCTGGCTCAATGCGAGAAAACACATCTGGTGGGAAAGACAGTGTCATGATGATAGTTTAAATGATTATGTGTGTAGGTAAATATATATGTATAAAGTGGAAAATTTTGATAAGCAGCTAGTAATAGTAAGCAGGTATTTTTTTTTTCCTTCCTCCGATTTTGGGACATTGGCGGATTACTATTGAAATTTTCATCAACCACACTACAAGCAACTATTCAACAAAACAAAGCAGTAAAAACTAAATAAGATATGTCTGGAATCTCATCAATTTTTGGAAGCTCCGGTGCTGCTGCAAAAGAATCGACCCCAGCTGCTAACTTGTCTAGTGCTGATATCAAGAAGCAAGTACAAGACCAAATCGCCCAAGAACTAGCAGTTACCAATGCCACTGAGCTCGTAAATGTATGTTTAACACCCGGTAAAAAAGAAAATCTAGTACTAATATGAAATGAATCTAGAAAATCACTGAAAATTGCTTTCAACTGTGTTTCAAGAACCCTGGGACCTCAGTCTCTGGTAAGGAACAAGCCTGCACCAAACAGTGTATGGAAAAGTACATGCACTCTTGGAACTTGATCTCCCGGTCGTACATTTCTCGAATCCAGCAAGCCAGCTCTTCTGGTCAGATCTAAATCTTTCTTATGATCTTATTTTTTTTGTGTAAATAGTCCAATAATAAAGAAAAATCTCTTTTGTATTACGGGGTAGGTCTTTCTGGTATTTTCATGCTTATTCCCAATGATCAACCATTAGATCAAAACCTTAAAGCTCACTATTGACCCATAAAAAGCCCTTGACAAAGCTAGATTCATTCGGAATTTACTGCTACTTTTGTAATTTTTGTTCTTTGGTTACTACCAGTTACTCTCAAGGTAATTCCTCAGTGCATTTACCTCTCTGCTATATTCAAGCCTCTTTTTTCCCACATAAAAAAATCTCGACCCCAGTTTTCGCTCACTACTTACATGTGTACATACCAAACAAAAAATGACTAGAATCACAATCTTAGGATCTTTGAATTATGATGTCGTAACAACCACTACCAAAATCCCCGGACCTGGTGAAACCTTGAATGCCCAGAATTTCGAAACTCACCATGGTGGCAAAGGTGCAAACCAAGCATTGGCAACTCGGCGACTCAGCCCACAAAGTGTCCAAGTGCAAATGGTTGGTCGAGTAGGTGACGATACATTCGGCGAGGCCCTCTTGAGCTCAATGAAAAACGAAGGAATTGATATGTCCCAGGTATCCAAGGTACAGGGAAAATCTACTGGTGTCGCCACTATTATCGTCGACCCTTCAACTGGGGAAAATAGAATTATGGTTTACGACGGTGCCAACGGCACTCTAACCCCAGAAGTTGTCACCGCCGATCTGTTCAAGGGCACCGACTACTTGATCCTGCAGAATGAAGCACCATTACCGGTTGTCTATAAAGCCCTCCAGGTCGCTCACGATTCAGGAGTCAAAACAATTTACAATCCTTCGCCTGTGAATTCAGAGACCCCTATTGAGGTCTTCAACAATGTGGATTACTTGGTTGTCAACAGTTCTGAAGCCCAAATGCTGGGGAAGTGTGAGCAGGATATCAATGATAGTGTTGACAAAGCCCAAGGTATCATTGATCAGATTAGCGAACGACTTGGTTGTCCAAATGTCATTATCACACTGGGCGCCAATGGATCGGTTTTTAAAACTAAAACTGAGACTGGAGCTGTTCCTGCTCAGAAAGTTGATAAGATTGTGGACACCACAGGAGCCGGTGACACGTTCTTGGGCGCTGTTACTTCGAAGCTAGCTTCTGGGGAACCGATTGCAAATGCTTTGAGATTTGCCTCAAAAGCTTCTGCTATTGCTGTTTCGCGACATGGGGCTGCTGAGGGTATTCCTTATCTATCTGAGATCAGTACTGAAGCCTAGATCACGTAGCATAGCTGCACATGTAACTATATTGGGAGGCTATCTTGTAAACTATTGAGAATGTCTTGAATAAAAAAACTGTAACTCTTTCCATATAAAGAGCTAAAAAAATATGCGACCAATATTTCTCCACCAAAAACCGAGAGATTCATATAGAAATTCACCGTTTCAGCTCTCTCCTATAAAGCAGGCAATGGTAACTCAGCGATAATTAATATTGAACATTTTAGCATCAGAACTAGACTAGCAACAATCCAGAGCACTAACTGTCTTCTTCTACATCTTCCATATACTCAACATCATCTAGCCCATCAGGGGTAGTAGCGGAAGAATCAGGTGACCAATCTTCATCACTATTGTTCTTTCTACCCACTTCCTCTTCGTCTTCCCTAGCTTCTTCTTCTTCCTCTTCTTCATCGTCATTCCTTCCGGCTACAGGACCCAAGTTCAACGTCGTCGTTGGGGAGTTCCAAATACCGCCGCCAGAACTACTGCCAGAGCCCCTACTACCAGTGTGGTCGCTGCTGCTGTGGCCCAATATCCGGCCCGGACCACGAAACGGATATCGTGGTCCTTGGTTGGTATTGTAGTTCAAGTTGTCAGATTCTGGCTCGCATGGATAGTTCTCCTCTCGCATTTTGTACACCAGTTGAGCTAGCTCCTCAGTGCCTAGCGGTTTGTCACTTCGACGCCGATAGAATAATAAATAAGCCGCACCAGAGACGGCTCGGGATGGGTCCTCGCAAGGAGTCACATGCGAATCGTCAAAATAGTACCACTGGCTATCAACAAAGTTTTTAACATACGCAGTATAGTGGCCACCACCTAATCCTCCGTAATGGTTATCCACCGCAAACAGATCATAAATAAGCTCCTTACCGTCATTACCTAGAACTCTCTTCGTCATGTCTAACCCTTCAATGGGAAAGTTTACTACATTGCCAATTTTATCCGCAAATGTACGGGTGCTGGAAAACCGTTTCAAGTGAATAGTAAAAATGTCAGGGACTGACCACAGCTCGATGGTCTTGGTTGCTTGTCGCAACTCTTTGCATTTGTTACAGTACCATAGATCCTCTTCGCCCAGAACTTCAGTTTTCGAAAACAGGTCCAGGCAGTCGTCAAGCTCTAGTCCCTTCAGTTTCTCCTGTTCAGATTTTTCAACCAGTTTATTAGCATGGTCATTGACAAACCGGGTCTCATTCACTGGTTCAATAGTTTCAGGCCAGAAAACGGCCAGTCCTTCATGCTCATATACCAGTTGACCATCACCACCAGAAATTCCACCAGCTGGGGACCCAGTGTGAGATTGAGTAGTAGACTCGGGAGTTTTGGTCAACGAAAACAAATCCATACTTTCATCGTCGTCATCAATTTCGCCGGCATTTTCGTTATTATCGCCGTTTGTCTTATTTTCATTATCAGCCAAAGCGCCGTTCCTTGACGCAGTTCCTAGATTTTCTGAGTTACTAGCGGAGTCTATTGGGACTGACGAGTCCTCGATATGTCGGATGCCATCACCATCATTACCATCATCATTATTATTATTATCATTAAGACGTAAGCCAGCTCTAGCCAAGCCCTCTTGGCCCTCAGGCGTCCCACTCTCGGAGACTTCATTCATGGTGACATCTCCTTCGTCCTCCTTTTTCACCTGGCCCGATTCGCTTACTGTAGTCACGGGCTGTCGATCCTCAAATGGTTTTACAATCGGGGTGGAATCGACCTTCATTAACCCTCCTCCTCTGTGATGGAAAGTTGGTTTGACAAAACCCATAGACACCGGTTCTTGGTCGGTGCCCATAATCTGTTTCGCCCTAGTTGTGAGAACTGTTTCGACATGATGCCTGTCTTTGGCCTCGTCATCTGTCATCGAAATAATAAATGGATACTCACAGAGCTTGTTTTTCCCCACAAATTGGAAAACAGGTAATAAATAGACATTTTCTTGGTCAGACGGTCGATCGTATTCGCATACCACGATCCTATCATTTCGCTGAATCTTGAGAGATAGAATATTATTGTCATACAAGTGAGCGAAATGCCTTCCTTGGAATACATCTGATACATGCATGCACTCAGGGTTCATGTCCATTTGCTCACCGATATAACGTTTCAAGTCCTTGATAGTGTCGTGTTTGTCCAGAACGACTTTGATGACCTTGGGGGTGTCGTTCAGAGGCATAACGATGACATCATGGATCCAATGTGTATCAACTGGCAATGGTAAGGTCAGATCCATAAATGGATCAAATGTTATAGAAATCTTATCGCATTCTGGACACACCAGAATGGATCTATAGAGCCCTGCAAACAAGTCCAGCACCACCGAATCGTTTCGCTTCTTATGCATATCCCAGCACTCTTCAGCTAGCTTTTTAATTGCCTCTTGGTCGTTTACTTTATCGTCTGGCAACTCAGGTTTCTCGGTAGCGGGTTTTTTAATGATTCGATTCAAATCTTCATGCAAGCCGTCTAGTAGGAATGCCAGAAACTCTTGCGAATCTTGCTGCTGATAACCACCAAACATACTGTTGTATCTCCCAATAGTACTTCTGAATTCATAAGGTCGAAAACTCTTATAACCACCAAACAAATTTGCTATCAGCTTTGCAAATGATTTGGCTACATTTCCCTCGTAACCGATAGGATTATCGGTGTTTAGATCCTTTTCATATTGCTTGTCTGTCTCATAGTTAGTACTTCTACTCTATCGTGAATCAACCCATCCACATACCCATAAAAAAACATGCCAATTCCTCGACATGGGTCAGGCACTGCAATGCTGAGTTCATATAGCAAGTATTGCCCATGTTGGCAAGCCCGACCCTGCCTGGTGACTTTGGTTCGACATATGGTTTTTTAAACTCAACTACAATATACTCTTCGGGGTCAAATTTCAACTCTAATAGAGTTTTATCAACATCTACAAGTTCCTGCTTGGTCTGCATGGTGAACTCAGCCTCGCTCATAAACTTTTCCGCCTCTTTAGTACTATTACCGTCATCTTGCTCTGAGTAATGTTCTAATCTCCAGAGCTTTACGTCCGTTTTAGGTTCCACTTTCATCAGAGATGGATCCATCAACGACTTTACTGTATCATTCATGTACGGTCTTAGCACAGTCTTGGTCAAAGGAAACTCGCTGAGACCTAATTCATCGTGGACCCGCAAGTAAATGACTGGTCGATACGGCTCAATCGTGATAACCCCGTCGATTTCTATGACGCGTCTGATCATTGGTTCTGATCTACCTGTGGCGAACCACTGTTCTAAAAGCTCGCCAGCTTTTGAAGGTAACGGCACAGGGTTTTGAATATGAGAACCATCCCATGGATCACTTTCTACGTCTTCGCCATTCTGAAACCTCGTCAGCCAGTTTTTATCGCATATATAGCAATCATCTCCCTGTTGCAGAGAAGTTTCCTGAATAATAGAGGTTATTTGTTTAATTTGAGAGCTTCGGTCTATCGTTCCATTGCCACTAGACCCTTGTGGAGTAATGCATTCGTAGGAGGTGTCAGATCCATCTATATCAACATACGAGTCGGACATTCTCTCACGACTGGAGCTGTTGCCATTGTCCATTGACGGATCAACCTTGGCATATGAGCGTTTCGATCCGATCATATCAGTGTCATTGTCGCTACTCTGGGGTGATCTCGAATCCATGTCCGCGGTAGGTTTATATCGGCTTAGAGTACTACTTCTGACTGTGTTTATATTAGGTTATACGAGGCTGTCGGATTAAATCAAGACCTTCAATATACGTGATTTGGTATTAATAAGATTGGGCTTCAAGCAAGTATTTGTAAAACGACCTATTTTCCACCAGGAAGCACTTCTATTAGGTTGAATGATATTTTCAGATGTGTTACCTCTCTGACTGCTTACTAGCCTATTCGTATTGTTCGACAGTCTTCGAACAATTTTTTTTTTCTTTCTTTTCATTTGGCCTTTTCTTCTCCACGACGCGTGCGCACCGATCGCATATTACACATCACCAGTACCAATCTGAGCTATAGTTTATATTGCCATAAAAATCTGTACAGTAATAGAACATATGCATTCCTATACCATTTTAAGTTCAGTAGATCATAGGCTCTAGTATTGTACCATTTTCCTTTTTTACATTTAGTAAGTGCGGCTCTGGTTACCCGGACGCCCCCTCCACTTCCTCTGTTATGCTATTTTTCCCCACAGAAGGACTTCCGAGATGAGGCCGATGTTAACCGAATCGTATAAAAACTCCGCATTTTCTACTAGACAGAGGACAATAACCTTGATTTTTCATCCCCCTACACTCTCAAAGACCTAAAAAGAAAGAAAAAGAATCAAAATGAGACGAATCTTAAGGCAATACTCCACGGAATCGAGGCCCCTTAAGTCACTATGTGTTGCAAATCGAGGTGAAATCGTACAAAGAGTCGCGTCCACAGCTAAAAAGATGGGTATAAAGACTACCACTGTGTATACTGAGCCAGACTCTCAGCTGCAATCTGGCACCACTGGTTCTGTGAACATGTCCCTTGGTAAAGAGCCAACCGGCTATATTGATATCGAAAAGATCGTATCCACTGCAAAACTAGCTGGATGTGATTCAATCCACCCAGGGTATGGTTTTCTATCTGAGAATGCTCATTTTGCTCAACGAGTCCGGGAAGAAGGGCTAATCTTTGTTGGTCCTCCTCAAGGTGCCATTGAGGCAATGGGTGCCAAAGACCGGTCAAAGGAAATCATGGAAAATGCCGGTGTTCCATGCGTGCCCGGCTACCACGGGTCCAACCAGGACGTGGACTTTCTGGCCCGAAAAGCTGATGAGATCAAATACCCTGTGTTGATCAAGGCAGTACTCGGTGGTGGTGGTAAAGGCATGAGAATCGTTCAAGATCCATCTGATTTCAAAAACCAGCTTGAGTCTGCTAAATCAGAGGCCAGAAGTGCCTTTGGCGACGATAATGTGTTGATCGAAAAGTACATTACCACCCCGAGACACATCGAAGTCCAAGTGTTTGCTGACCGTCATGGCAATGTTTTAGCTTTGGGTGAACGAGACTGTAGTGTTCAGCGTCGTCACCAAAAAGTGTTAGAGGAATCTCCAGCCCCGGGACTAGATAATGAAACTCGTCATCAACTATGGGAGAAGGCTCGGGACGCCGCACGGGCCGTTGGGTACGAAGGAGCGGGCACTGTTGAATTCATTTTCGATAATGATACCGGAGAGTTTTATTTCATGGAGATGAATACCCGTTTGCAAGTTGAGCATCCTGTGACCGAAGCTGTGACAAATATCGATTTAGTAGAGTGGCAGTTGCTGGTAGCTGCCGGGCTGCCATTGCCCAAAAAACAGGAGGACATTACTCTGGAAGGGCATGCATTCGAAGCTCGAATCTACTGTGAGGATCCATTCCAACAGTTTTTGCCGTCTTCGGGCCAAATCATTCATTTGAATGAACCGACGGACTCTCGACTTGACTTCACCTTTCGACAGAGTGACACCGTCTCGTCGCTCTATGACCCAATGATTGGCAAGCTTATTGTTAAGGGCAAAACTAGAACCGAGGCCTTGGGGAAAATGTACACTGCTCTAAGAGATTTGGAAATTGTCGGTCCTGTTACAAATGTTGAATTCATCAAGCGAATTTGCAATAATCCAGACTTCGGCGGGGAAGACCCTTCGGGTTTGGAAACTGGGTTCATACCAAAACACGAAGAATTGTTCGAAGAACGTGATATTCCAAATGAAGTCTATGCTCAGGGAGCCATAATCAAGCTGTTAGCTACTCAGATGGCTTCTGGATCTGACAATAATGCATTTTCCGATCTTCACGGTTGGAGTGGCCAGACCAGGACTGTTGAATTTGATAAGAACGTTAAAGTCAGCTTGAACCAACTCGGTAGCTCTGGGGAATTCCAAGTACTCATTGGAGACCAGCAATGGGATGTCTCCGCGGATTATGACCCCGCATCTAAGAAGTTACACATAAAATTCCCACATTGTCAGTTTGTCAATAGTGCTGTGGTTGAGCCCGAGAATGTACACGTTTTCCATGATGGCACTCACTATACTCTGGCAACTCCGCAGCCAGAATGGTTGACAAAAGCATTGGGTGTGGAAGATGCTAAAAACAGTGTCGTTGCACCAATGCCATGCACGATTTCCAAGGTGAGTGTTGAAGTTGGGCAGGAAGTGCGTAAGGACCAGGAATTGGTTGTAATTCTGAGTATGAAGATGGAGACTACCATTCGAGCGCCGGCCGATGGAAGAATTAAGCGTATTGCCCATGACGTTGGCGAGCTTGTTAAGCAGGGCACAGTGTTGGTGGAGTTCGCTGAGGAGGAGTAACTCGTGAAATGCTTTCTGTGGATGAGTGTAGAATTCACGTCAGTAGTTGTTATTATTCCTTAGTTTGCTTTGTGAATATCCTGTCTCTAATCCTACCCCTAGTACGAAACTAGAAAAAGCTCACCTCTATTCTTCTTGTCAAGTTTCTCGATTTGAGCAAGAATTATTGTTCTAGACTTTTAAAAATCCCTAATTACACAGTTAGGTATTTTGACGTAGCAGTGAGTGCGGCTTGGGTGTTATTACTGCCATTTCTAACAAAACAGGAATAAATTGGTGTAATGAAAAATTCCGAAAGAGGTGGATAAAATAGATAAAAAGCATTAAGAGCCAGTGTCTAAAGAGTATAATTTATATTTTTCTCTTTACTTATCGTATAATATACACGAATAGCTATATAACAAAATGCTACCTGGAACTGACGTCGAAAGCCAGTCGATGCTAGAAGTTAAACCAAATGGCATACCAGCTAGTACTACCAGCGTACCACAGCCCCAGACTAATGAGCTTTCTGCAGACCATATGATTATGATTTCGCTGAGTGGTGCCCTAGGAATAGGACTTTTAATTGGAACAGGACAAGCACTTTCAGAAGGTGGCCCGGGGTCGCTTTTAATTGGATACATTCTCATAGGGGCTATCGTTTTAAATGTTATGAATGCCATATGCGAAATGAGCACTTATATACCTATAACTCAGGGATTTTCTGGATATGCAAGCCGCTACGTCGATCCCTGTCTCGGGTTTACTGTCGGGTGGATATATTTTCTTAACTACCTGATTGTTACGCCACATCAAATAACTGCAGGGGTCATGTTTATCCAGTACTGGGTGCATCGTGAGACTTTCAACCCTGCTATAACCTTCACCATCTTTTGGGCAATCGTGGTGATTATCAATTATTTTGGAGGTATGCGATTAATGAAAGAAATACAATATTGGACTTCAGCAGTCAAGATTGCTGCTATAACTATAATGATAATCATTCTAACAGCAATTAGTTTCGGAGCTGGTCCTGATAATGAATTCAAAGGGTTCAAATACTGGAAATCTCCGGGTGCCTTTAAGGAATACTCCAAGCCTAATGGATACCATTTAGAGGGCCATCTGGGTCGATTTGTCGGTTTTGCATGTGTAGGTATAACTGCGGTATTTTCTTTCCTAGGAATAGAATTGATCGGTATCACTGTTGGTGAATCTTCCAATCCTAGAAAAACGATCCCAAAGGCTACAAAATACACTTTTTGGCGTGCAATTGGATTCTATGTAGTGGCAGCTATCGTTATAGGGATGTGTGTACCTTGGAATGATAGAGCAGTGATGGACGCTCATGTCACAGTTGGAGAGTCAGGATCACCATTCCTGATAGCAATCAGCAATTCCGGAGTACAGTTTTTGCCAGATCTTTTTAACGCACTATTCACCGTGTTCATCCTGGCGGCGGCTCTCGCTGCAATGTACGTTGGAACCAAGACCTTGCATTCTCTATCACAACAGAGGCATGCTCCTGGTTGGTTTAACCATGTGAACGATAGAGGTGTGCCTACTAGGGCGCTTATAGCTACTTCCTTGGGGGCATTGACAGGTTTGATGAATGTTTCTTCGAGCTCCACTGCGGTATTTGAGTATTTTGTATCATTTGCAGCTATTTTGGGACTACTTACCTGGATTTCGATATTTATTACCCACATTTGCTTCATGAAAGCGGTTGAAGCACAGGGAATAGGTCGAGAAAACTTACCATGGAAAGCCCCTCTCCAGCCCTTTAGCTCATGGTTCAACTTGGTCATGTGCTGTATCTTAGCTTTAACGAAAAGCTTCACTGTTTTTCTTCGCTTAAGAGAAGAACCATTCGCTTACGGCACTTTTATTGTGGGGTATGTTGCCATACCGTTGTTCGTCGTTATGAACCTGACGAAAAAATATATTTCACGAACTGTCAGAGTCCGGCCAAAGTATGCTGATCTACATACTGGACTCCCTGAGACTGACGCTGTAGAACTGTTTGAACAACCACTAGAAGATGCAGCGCAGTCTACTATAGGAAAGATAGGAAGGAAATTACTTAAACTTCTATTTTGAAATCCGGAACAGAGAAACATAAGAGTAACAGATATAATTTTAGCCAGAAAAAATTTGATGAATTTTCATAAATAACCGATTAGCCGAATGTTTTATGCCAGTTTTTTTTTTTTTTTTTTTTCTTTTCTTTTTCGTTAAGTAATGCTCCAAGGAGTTCTCTACATGAAGTGACTTATCACCAGTTTGAGTCCTGCATCCTGATGTTGCCACCAGGTTACTTTGGAATATCCATGTCCTTGATTAGCCTTGATGACAAAGCTCAAGGGCTCTCCTGGATTGCATTCGATAGGAGAAGAGGAGTGGAATTTACCGTATGAATAATCCGCTGCCAAAGTTTTTATCAATGGTTGTGAGTTGAAGGTAATGTTTGTTCTATCTAAGCTATTGTCCACTTCCCAGATCTCAAATGAACTACTCCCCTGCATGGAGGGTTTGAAAACCGGATTCTCACTTTCGAACTCAAAGTAACAGATATTGTCTCCGGAGATCCCAGTGGGAATATCAAAGAGCGCATATGTCATGGCTAAATGCTTCCCGTCTTTAGCTTCAACCAAACCTGTATTAACCATCTTTCCTTCAAATTCGGGAGCTTCATGGAGCACTGGTCGTAGTTCTGGCGATAACCTGGAATACTCTCTGAACCTTGCAGCAACCGGTGGTGGGAGTTGCGGCCAAATAGATGATTTTCGAACTTCCCTAGACCCAAAATCTACAGTACCATTAGCTATAATTGTATTGATCGTGGTGCTATTACTCTCAATGTCCATGTTTATCGAGAGCACATGGTTATCGCTTAATGGCCCTGGAGATACCTCGGCTGGCATATAAATTGGGGTTGGCTCCACATGTATGTTGGATGGAGGAGCACCTACGGGAGGGGCATGTCCCGTGGGTACTGATGAATTAGTAGTGGTACTAATAGTAGTGGTTGGGTCAGGAAGTACGAGTGAGGTAGCCACACCATCGGATCCGGGGGACATCGTGACAGTCAGATCGATGTCATATGGCATAGGAAGAACTACCGATAGGTCTCTTTTCTTTCTTTTCAAAATTGCTCCAGTAGTGGCTTTTGCCAAGGGAGCCGATGTTATAGAGTGAGTTTCTGAATCATTCTCATCATTATCATCATCATCACCCCCCAGCTCCAGGCTCCTAACTGTGTGTAGCTGCTCTCCAACATTTGCCGTGTCGAACTGAACGTGGCTATTCCCTGACCGCTTTTGGTGCATTGGAACTGTGACCAAATTTACGTTGACACCTTTAGAAGGCTTGCCTTCCTCGTCGCGGCATTGAAAAATGGAAGTTTCTTGCCAGTATAGCTGGAATTCATTATTGTACTTTTGACACACAATAGCCATTTTTGTGCCGTCGTACTCTAACGATTCCTGGTCTATTGCGAACTTTGGATCTGGATCATTGTAGCCCAAGTCTTTTAAAATAAGAGCTCTTGAGCTGCCATCAATACCAAGATATTTTCTAGATCCATATTGCTGAAGCGTGGAATTAGTTTTCACGATTCCGAGAAAGGCTTGAGTTCCTGAATTAATCCACAGAGTCCCGTCAGTATGAGTATTAACAATTTTCCCATTTACGATTGGCTCGTCTGTTCGATACACTACTAACCCGAAAGGTAAACTGTCTCGACGAACTATGGGCAGTGACAGTGTAGTAGAAAGAAGGAGACTGATGGTGGCCAGAAACTTCATAGTAATGGATGCTTGTCGGGTGTTATATTTGCTGATAATATAGCTCTGCCGATATAGATAGCATACTTGAGGCTCTAGAGCAAGAAAAATTCGTGAACCTTGTACAAGTTCATAATTTCTCCCGCGGTCTGTGATTTCTACTTTTGTCGGTACCCTTAATCTTAATCAAATTAAGGTTAAAAGAGTGCGGCTCATCAAGGCGGCTTGTTTTCTATGCATGGAAGCATATGAGACCTAAGCCCTTTTTGGCACTTTGTCCTCTGCGCCCGGAAAAAACGGTTCGTCAAAGGGAGCCCCTTACACCGTCGCGTGCGCAGGCTCCATTATTTCTTCAGAAATCTCAAGTGTTTTTTTCCAAGGAGAGACAAAGGCGGAGGAGAGGCCGTTGTAACCCTTACCGTTTAGTTTCAACTCCCAACGTCTTTTTGAACCCTCGCGGAAGCCTACCTGGGTTCAATAGACCTA
>JAJLUM010000162.1:0-13994 GCA_030564265.1 Blastobotrys attinorum
TATGTAGGCCGTCTGGTGCTGCAGTGTTTCTCTGTGTCTCTTTGGAAATTTTTTTTTTTCTCCTACTCCTATTTTTTCTCTCTCTCTCTCTAATTCTTTTCCTTTCTTTTCAGACATTAATCCAACCTTTTGTATAAAGTAATTTATTGAGAAAAAAAAAAAAAAAAGATTTCAAAGGGGGGAAAAAGAAGAGGAAGATAAAGGTATTCCACTTTAAAACTTTTTTTTTTATTTATTATTATTTATTTGTGCTATTATTTATTGACGAGTCAAAATTTCTAAATCTCTTTTTTTTCTTAGGGGGAAGAAAAGAAATCCACACACTAATTATCATCATAATAATTCGAAGCATATCTGCATTAGACTCAGTCAAAAACCCACATTGGCATCATTAGTCGAAGCATTTTAAATATTCGCATTAGACCATAGTCAGCGCCATCCTACTCAGATGTACACTATGGCTTCTATTGAAAATCATCGCACTCCTTTGGCAGATATCTGGGGCCTACCACCGCATCACCAATCAAAGCATTTCCCAATCGGATCTGTTAGTAATGGAAAAGCTCAAAGCGGTACTTCAACTCCAGTTATGACTAGTAGTAGCTCCGCAAGTGAATCCACTGCAGCTACTACTACTGCCGAGACTACTCCACCAAAAAACCAGTTCTTACCACCTCTCTCTATTCCTTCTTCTCCAAGCTCGGAATACTTATCCAGGGGTTCTAACACATCTTCCATGACTCCAAATCTCTCTGCTTCAACCACTCCTACCAATGTTAGGTCCACTCCAAATGGTTCCAGCTCCACCACGGCAACCACAACCGCCAACGGAGCAGGAGCTACCGCTCCTCCAAATGGAATGTTCCCAGTAAAGGATTCTAACATTTGGTCTGGATTCCCAAGTCTGTACCAGCGAAAGCACACCCCAGGTGGGTCTTTCAGATCTCATACTACTCCTGGGACCCCAATGGAAGAGAACTACATGCCTCCAGTTAATGGTTTGGGTTTCAATTTGGACAATTCACCTCAATCTGCTATCCCAACCAGTAACTCGGCTACTCATTTGTCTCATCATGCCCATCAACAACACCCAATGATCCAACAGCAACAACAATATCACCAACAACAACAACCTCTCTCTGCTTCTCAAGCTTACTTTAACAGAGTATCCTATCCTCCATCTGACCTCTACCCACAACATCAACAACCAGTTTACCCTGTTGGTGGCTTGCATAATACCAACAGCTATGGATACTACAGAGATCATCAATACCACTCTCATGATGATGAGGTTAGAAGAGCTAATGCTCTTCAACCTCCTATCATGACCCCAACCAATGGACCAGGCTTAGCGCCAAATCCTTCCTACCAAGACAAGCTTATGTACCAACAACAACAACACCAAGGCTTGTATGGTGGCGGTGATACCTTGGGCTATCCAGATAAAATCCCAGAAGAAACTGCCTCGTCTGTGTCTTCTGGTACTCCAACCTCTGCTGGAGACCTGTTGGATCAAGCAACTAAAGCTGTTCAACAACTGCAAATCTCTCAAGCTCCTCCAACTGCTGTGAATAATAATGGCAGTATGGGTCCACAAACCCCATCTCTCCCAGGTGTCATGTCCCCTCCGCCTCCAGCACAAGCACCTGCTGTTGCCCCACTGTCCACCTCACCAGTTCCTTCTGGTGTTATTGGATCTCCACTAGGAGGAGGTGGTAGCAACAACTTGACTGGTGGAAGCTCCACTCCAACTTCTACTACTGGTAGTAGCAACAACAGCACTACTGCATCTGGAGGAAACTCTCAGAAACAGCAAAATGCTGCCAGGAAAAAGAAGCAGACTACCAATACCGAGTTATACAAGACTGAGCTGTGTGCTTCTTTTATGTCCACTGGAGGGAACTGTCCTTATGGCGAGAAATGTCAATTTGCTCACGGTGAAAAGGAGTTGAAGTATGTTGATCGTCCACCAAAGTGGCGATCCAAGCCTTGTCAAAACTGGGTCAAGAATGGTTCTTGTTCTTATAATGCTCGATGTTGTTTCCGGCATGATAATCCATAAAAATTATTTTCCAAGACTAGAAAATGAAGAAAAAAATGAAAAAAAAAAAAAATAGCAGTATAAAAAACGAAAGCAAAAAAAAAAAAAAAAAAAAAAAAAGAAAAAACTATGGATATATTTGGATTATCATTGGACAGTTGTTGGAACAGCAGCAGTCAAAATAAAAAAGACACACATTATTTATTACCTGTTATTTATAAAAGAGAAAGGAAGGTTTTGCTCATACTGCATTACCACATATTCTTCTTGTGGTGTTGTCATTTTGACTTTTTACTCTTGTTGTTGTCTTATCTTATCTTTTTTTTTTGGATTCTTTGAGGTATACTTTTTGTTTTATCATCTTTGGTATATTTATCATACTAGAAATTTCTGTAACGTATTTATATTATAAACAAGCATTTGTTAATTAGATTATTCGGTTCAAGTTCGTGTTTCAGATATGTCGCCTCACCCGCGACATGATGAGCCGCACGTCGGCGAATCGAAGGCTTAAGGTTTAGTTTCACATTAAGACCTCTAACCGATCATCTCTAGTATATATGTGTGCGGATTGTTCAATCCTTGAAATGAAACAAGGATATGTAGATTTTACTAGAATGACTGAACTCATCAAAACCCTCCAGCAAGATATCAACAACGAGAGGACCAGACTACAGCAACTAGTACTAGTTCCACCACAGTCCATGTCTAAATCTGAATATACTGAAATATGGGTTATTCAGCAACGACTAGAGGTACTGTTTTCTCAGCTAGAACGCGCCCGGTTTGAGATCCGGACTAGTGACTGGGTGAACAAGATACCAATCCAGTTTATAAGGAGCTTAGTGAGCAAGTTGGCGTATTGAAATGAGATCAGTGAGTAGTGTATTAAAAGGAAGTTTGTGAGCAAATTGAGATATTGGAATCTCTATTGCTATCGTATGTGATCACAAAAAAAGTAGACAAAGTGATTTAGATGCAGGTAGGGCATCGCCTACTAGCAATGATTTGGTAAACTGACAGTACCAAGAGCAAGAGAAATAGCCAATAAAAACAATTTCAACAGGAAAAGATCCCTGCAGTCGTTTCCAAATTCTACCATTCTTTGATCACCAGCTCTAATTTTAGTAGTGGTCTCCAAAACTGCCCCAGAAACTCTGTGCCTTACCCACCTGGGATCCAGATCTGCACAAATCATTCACCGAAGTGAGAGGTGCACTAGTTCATTAGACTCGATCCGATGGGTTCGATACCCCGGATATCAGCCCCCAATAAGGGTTTCGAATTGCATATACCAGATAAATAAAAATCAACAGATCGACCACATATCGAAAATGTACTTGTCTTGTTTTTGACCCTCGAGGGTTTCAAAATATACACCATGGGCTGGATCTTGCCACAGAACAAAGTATATATAACCAGCTCGTTTCCCCCACGATCACTGACTGTTCCCCCAGTAATTATCAAGAATTAGTCCAACAATGACCTTCGAACCCTTACTTAAACAATCCCCGGTCCAACCAGACTGCGTGTCCATACAGGATGTGTATGCGAAGTACGTACAGTATCAGCGAATGCGGGTGAAGGTGCTCAACGGAGAGATGTGGGGTCCACCATTGAGCAAGATAGATGAAACATTGGCACAGCTGAGGGCTGCAATAGATGCAGAGATGAACAATAGCAGTCTATTGAGATCGATGACTTGCTGAGGTCAGGTCCCCCAATGTCCTGTTTATATTTATTCTGTGCTCCTCTAGGTTTACCCGGATTCCAAAAGCAAAATGTGCGGTGCATACCATATCTAAATAGTTGAATTATTCCTCTTTGTAGTTCAGTAATTCGCTTAATCACACTCCTGAATGTGTAGACCTCCTGAAACGTCTTTTTTGTGCGGCTGGCCCGGTAGAGCCTCACCCGTTGAGCCACTTGGTTCTATTACTGGGAAGGCACCCCAAAGGGTATATTAACATTAGCACCTAATAAAAGTAGATTATACGAAACTAGACATCATTAGAAACAACCACATCCGAGAGAAAAAAGCTAAATCATTAGCTCAATTGCTCCAACTCTACCGCACACCGGCCAGTGGTGCCAGTTTCATACACCAGGTGGATGAGCAGAGTGGCCCTGAACCCCCTTCCAGCTATGATTCAACAAAGGAGAACAGTCCATGCTAAGTCAAAACCCACCGATCCAAGGAGTGGTTTCCTTATCTGGTCCGACTCAGGTGACCTCGCTAACCCCCACACGTCGAGTAGTAGAAAAGGGCAATCTCCGATAGGTTCTCCACTCGCGAGAGGGCAAGTACTGCTGCTAACCACGAGAAGGGCAAGCAAGAATCAAGGACTAGGTCGAGAATGGCAAGCCATATCTCGATCATTCCGAGATACACTGCTTGAAGCCTTGATAAGGAACCAAAATACCCTAAAGCTAAACAAGAAGGGCGGGGTGGAGGTGGTCTCACCTCGATCCCGGCTCACCGAGCCCTTATCAGTGAACGAAAATGCAAACAATGGTAACTATAAATGCTAACAGAATTCCCTGATTAAACCTGCTCCTCATATATTTACCATCGATAAACAATAACATGGAGGCCACTGGAATCACTAACGCGATTGAATCGTACAAAAGAGAGTTAGCTGGTTTACAGCAGACCCGGGTCCGGCTGAGCACTGGAGATGTCAGTGGGCTTCGATCCGTCGACTCTAGCATTGCTGTTTTGCAGAAGAACATTGACTGGTTGGTGCAACTCAGCCAGAAGTCCTAACTATAGCTGTCTATCTATTCTGTTGTTTGGGCCACTGCTCTAGCAGAGTTATGAGTGGTTCCTAAACACGGTTCACATTGCCCTATATGAATCAACAATCGCACACTACACCATCTGAACCAGGGCACTAGCAAGTGCTCCATATTACGTGAAATACTGATTAAATAACTTGTTAAATATTTATTACATGATTCTTTTTTTCATAGTCTATCGAAACCCAGGCGGCGGCTGCTGGAACCCTCTTGGAGGAGCTCCAAAGCCAGCCGGTGGAGCAGGAGCTCCAAAACCTGCTGGAGCCTGCTTCACAGGTGCTGATAAGCCATTCCCTGAGCTTCGAGAAATAGGCTTAGCCTGACCTGGCAGTTGCTGCTGCTGTTGTGTGCTCTGCCCAAGTCGAGAAGCCTCGGTGCCTGCTGGTGGACCACTTTCCACTGATACTGACACAATCGTCTCTCCACGTAGGATCACTAGGCCCAATGTGCGTGACTCTTCGACAGGATTTGTAGTCTTTTTTGTCTTGTTTGTAACCCGGAATTCCTGTGTCTCTGCTAGCACCAGATTCATGTATTTGTCAAAGGCCAGCATTTGGCCCGACAGCTGCCGGCCATCCACTGTGACAACGCGCAGTCTATAGTTGACCAAATCGGCCATTCGGGCTCTTCTAGGGATTGACATTATTATGTATGTATGTATGATATGGTGAATATTCCTATGCCGTGAGGTGTGGTTTGATAGTAGTAGTAGATTTTTTTCCATCATTGATCCCAAACGGGCCAGTATGGGATTTGCGCCAGTCTGTAATATACCGCCGGTGCGGCGATGCCGATGAGATAGTGCCCCATGGTTTCCCTTGGTCAGACTTCTTTTCGATAACAGAGTTCCAAGGAATTTAGGTTTTGGTGCTGGAGTTTGAACCTAAATAGTCTGTGCTTATTGGCTTACCAAGTGTAGGCGAAGACACTGGCTGCTGCATTCAGGCGACTTTGTAGACAACAAGGCATCAGTTTTTTTATTTTGGGATCCTGTTGCCTGATCTCATTTTCCCATCGCATGTTCACTTTTGGCACAGAACTGTAGCCCATTCTGTGACCTTTTGCTGCTAAATATTTGTATCCCGTCTTCAGCTGGAATGTCTTTTTCAGACTGGAAACAGTTCATCGGACACATGTGGCCCAGGGCCCCAAACTATACCCCGGTGGACTACCCTGACCTAACTGGCAGAGTATACATTGTCACAGGAGGGTCATCAGGTATTGGCTACCAGACAGTTCGCTATCTCTTACAGGCAAATGCCAAGGTGTACATGGTCGCAAACGACACTCAAAAAATCACAGATGCCGTGATCACTCTGCGAACCGAATTGCCCTTAGCCAAGCTTGAGTTTTTTGCTCTGGATTTTGCCGATCTAAATACCGTAAAACCTGGAGTACTGCAATTCCTGGCTCAAGAGGACCGGCTGGATTGTGTGATACACAATGCTGGAGTTATGGTACCACCGCCAAGTTCTGGCGGGACCACTAAACAATCAATCGACTACCATGTGGGTGTGAACTGCGTTGGTCCCTGGCTGTTCCAAAGACTTCTGGATGACATTCTCATCAAGACATCGATCCGCACATCCAAAACCTCTGGCGATTTGGGCCGAATCGTATGGGTCGCCTCGTCGGCACATATGTATGCAGATCGCCATTTCCAATGGCAAGCTCAATCCCCCGGAGGAGGAGGTCACAGCTTGCAAAAGAGATATGGCATTTCAAAAGCAATTAACATCATCCAGGCGACCGCTTGGTCAGATAGGCACTATGATTGCGACACTGTTGCCAGTTTGAGTGTTCATCCGGGAAATTGTAGAACGGAACTACAACAGGGACTGACAGGGCTGTCGAAGCAGTTTCGCCAGCAGATGTTCCATGATGCGTATTACGGAGCATTCACAGAGCTTTATGCAGCCCTGCACCCGAAGTTCAACGCACTGGAGTTCAACAACTGCTATATTGTGCCCTTTGGTCAAATTGGGCATGCGAGGAAGGACTTAATGGAGGATCGGCGCCGTCGAGCTGAGTTGATGCAATGGCTGGATCTAGTGACTGAAGACTTCATTTAGAACCGGACTATTATGACTTGGTGTGCGGCTTTTGTGTGAGAATACAAGATTGCTCAATTGCGTGAGAGGAGTAAGGTCACCCACTTCTAGAGCTTTCGATATATGAACTTCTACTTCAAGCTAACTACTGCACATCCCTATTGGAAAGAATTATTCCGTCACACTGAAGTACTACGCGTTCGAATTCTGCACAATTAATTGGACAACTACGCGTTGATCGGGATCATTGAGAGCTGGTAGAACACAAAATCGACTGTTCATGATCAAGTAGCAAACCCAGCATCGCAGGGGTGTGGAAGTGTTCTGCACTGTCCTCTTACAGATCCGACAGGGGCAATCAACTTCTTATCCGGCTTCCAGTTACTATAAGGTCCCCCGATTGTATGCGGACTTTTTTTTTTTTTTCCACACCGCCAGCCGCCCTGATTTATTTTTTCCCTTTTCTACTTTTTTTCCCATTTACTACAGACATATATATTTCCATCTAGTATCATAAAGTGGTATACAAAAGATCAATCACAATGACAGAAAAAGAAGAAGTCCCACCAACATCTACTGCCGTTGAATCGGAAACAATTGAATCACCAATGAAGCGAAAGGCCGAAGAGGCCCAAGAAGCTCCTAGCGAATCCAAGAAACCAAAAGGTGACGACGAGGAAGAGGAACAAAAAGAGGAACCAGAAAAAGCACCATCATCAGCTGGCAAAAAGGGCAAAGGCAAGCTTGCTGCTGCACTCGACGAACCTGAAGAAGATGAGGACGATGAGGATGATGAAGAAGACGATGATGAAGGAGACGATGGTAATGATGACTACAAAGGTGAAGATGACGAAGACGATGAGGAGGAAGACGATCTCGCTGAGATTGATACTACCAACATCATCCACGGATCGCGAACTCGTAGAAAGGTGATTGACTACAAGAAGGCTGCTGAGGATTTGGATAAGGAAGGAGCTACTGCTGGTGGTGAGAATGATGAGGATGAGGATGCTGATTTCAAGGCCCCAGTTGAGTAGATTTATTGAAAGTTGTGCTCACGAGGGTTATTGGGATATTTATTAATTGCGCTGTGGATAGCTATGGTGGATAAGCTATTAGTATGAGATGGACAAGCTATTATATAGGTTTAAACTAGATATGTGTAGGCCGTGTGTATATGTAAGCTTTTTTAATACTCGGATGTGTATGTACATATGCGAACTTTCGTACCAAGAAAATCGATGGTGTCTAACACCAAGCTGCACTGTGTATACGACCCTAATGTTGAGATGCACCTGTATCGACGGTCTACCAAACTGCACTTGTGTATACAACCCTAATAACGAATTGAGCCCTGTATCTACAGCGACCGAGATGCTTTGTGTATACAATCCCCAATACCGAGTTGAACCTGTAACAATATTCTAATACCAACATGTTCCATACCAAGCTGCACATCGCAAACGCTTAGTCCCTATCTCTTTATCCATTTTTATTTTTTTTATTGACATTACAAACAAACAAAAGACATAACATAATAATAGTAGCCATGATATTCACCAAATCGATGCGACAAATCTCGAATTGTAATAATTACACCAAAAGCTTTGCCCACCGCACTAACAGCAGTTGGACTTTGGCTTCTCATCATCCTGCTGAGGCGTAAATTGAATGGTGTGCCCTTGACTTGGCTTATTGCTATTGACAAAGTCGGCCTGCAATGTCTGATCCGCATATAGTCGATAAATCTCAGTCAAAATGTCCTGGAAGGCCCTTTCCACATTTGTCGCATCCAATGCAGAAGTCTCGATAAACATGAGCTTGTTCTCAGCAGCAAAGTTCTTGGCCTCCTCAGTAGGAATAGCCCGCAAATGCTTCAAATCACACTTATTCCCAACCAGCATGATTACAATCTGCGAATCAGCGTGGGATCGTAGTTCCTTCAACCAGCTTGTGACATTCTCGTAAGACTCCTGCTTAGAGATATCGTACATTAGCAATGCTCCAACTGCACCCCGGTAGTAGGCTGATGTGATGGCTCGGTATCGTTCTTGCCCGGCAGTGTCCCAGATTTGAGCTTTGATGGTCTTGCCATCTACATCGACTGTCCTTGTAGCGAACTCGACACCGATAGTACTTTTAGAATCCAAGTTGAATTCGTTTCTTGTGAATCGTCCAAGGATATTGGATTTACCAACGCCGGAATCACCAATTAAGACAACTGAGAATGGTGTTAGATCACTTCTTTTTTTTTTTTCTAATTTTTATTTTATTTAGTGCTTGTTACACGTACCTTTGAAGAGAAAATCGTATTCGTCACCCATTATTTATCACTAGAATGAATATACTAAAGAAAAAAAAAGAATAATTTTACTACTGTTCTGTATACTGAAATCGGTCTTATGAATTGTTGAAGGAAAAGAGGGAGAAAAAAAACTTGTTTCTTTGCGTGTGGTAATAAAAAGGAAAATAACAACACAAAGTGGGAACACGAGAGCCACACTGGCTGATACGACTCGGAGCGGCGCCCCTTTCTTGAGTTTGTCGGAGGCAGTGAATTAAGAATTCATATACTATTAGCAGTTATATATATAAAACTATGAATATTTATTTAGTGCTAGATATGGTTTATTAGCTTTTACGGTCTACGAATAAGTGTTCATTTGGAGACTGTTCACTGTCACAGTTCACGACTCAGTTAGAGGTTCAATAATGACACGCGACTGAATCGCCTCGTTACCCGGCTAATTAAGTTCTCCCGACGCGACGCTCTTCTTTTTTTTTTTTTCCACCCACAAAGAACCCTTTAGTCCTCTAGTCACCTTACATTCGCGTTTCCTAGTAGATATTGATTCGTTTCTGGATTCGTATATGTATATAGATATATAAGCTGATAAAAGAAAGACAAGGCAAAGAATGAGCGAAGTAAGTGTAGATAGTGCTACGTTCAGGAAGCGTGTTCACATGCTTCAGAGAAGACTGGCCACAGATCAAGGATTCGGAGGAGCCAATTCGATTGTGGTGGTGACAGGCAAAGATCAGGAGAACCCGTTCATGAAGAGCTCGATTCTGCATGTAAGTTTAAAAGCGTTTTGTTGGGTTGAAGAGCGTTCGTTGGATAGAGAGCATTTGTCAGACTAGCAAAGTTACTGTTCTGCTATAGAACCCATTGCTCTGTTGTAGAAAGAATTGTTCTACATTAGAAAGCATGGTTCTAATGTAGAAAGCATTGCTTGACTAGAAAGCCAATCGCTCATCAGGAAAGCTCAGAGACAAGCTCACAGATAACTAACCTTATACAGGCCTGGCTGATCGGCTACGAATTCCCCTCTACAGGATTGCTAATCACGAAAGACAAAACAGTCATTGTCACCAGCGCCGGGAAAGCAAAGCACCTCAAAGGCATCGAAGCCAAAGACGTGATCCTGCTCACCCGTACAAAAGATGCCGAGCACAACAAGAAGCAGTTTGATCAATTCATCGCCTACATAGAAGATTCCGGTGCTAAGCCAATCGGCGTGTTCAAGAAAGACCAACACGAAGGTGCCTTCATCAAGGAGTGGCAAGAAGCCACCGCCAACAAAGACTTTGAGTCCGTAGAGATTGCGCCAATTGTGGCTCAAATCCTGCAACAAAAGGATGAAGATGAGCTACGAGCCATCAGATCCGCCGCAAAGGCCAGTGTAAACTTAATCCAGTATTTCTCGGACCAAATGTCAAAGGCAATTGACCGTGAAAAGAAGATCACCCACAACGCCTTCTCGCAGCAAGTGGAGAATAAGATTGGCGATGACAAGTACATGAAGGCACTGAAAATCGCTAGCGAATTTGACCCCGAGCAGGTCGACTGGTGCTATAACCCCATCATCCAGTCCGGTGGCAAGTACGATCTGCGACCAAGTGCTGAATCAGACAACAGTAACTTGCAACCGGGTGTGATTCTATGCTCACTGGGGGTAAGGTACAAGAGCTACTGCTCTAATGTGGGCAGAAGCTATCTAATTGACCCAACTAAGCGACAAGAGGGCCACTACAACTTCCTTGTGTCTCTTCAGAAAAAGGTGGTTGAAATGGCCAAAGACGGTGCTGTGTGTAAAGACATTTACGAAGAGGCTCTGAAAATTGTCAAGGACAAGGCTCCAGACTTGGAATCGCGATTCCTGAAAAACGTTGGTACTGGTATCGGAATTGACTTCAGAGACACCAGTCTTATTCTCAACGCTAAAAACAACACCGCATTGAAAGAAGGAATGACTCTTAACATCTCAGTAGGGTTCCAGGACATTCCAAACCCTGATAGTAACGGCAGCAGGGGTGCCTCTTCCTATAGTTTGATCCTCTCTGACACGGTTCGAGTCGGTGGGGAGTCTGGTGTGGTCTTCTCTGATTCTGACAAGTCGCTGAAAGATATCTCGTTTTATTTCAAAGACGATGATGAGGATGATGAGTCTGTCAAGCAGGAGGAGCAGAAAAAACAGCAGCAAAAACAAAAGCAACAACAGAAACAAAAGCAGCAGCAACAACAACACCAAGAGTCTGCAAAGGGTCGAAGTGCTATTCTCAAAACCCGGCTTCGAGGTGAAAACCGAGAGGTACAGGAAGATGGTGATAAGGAAAAGCGTCGACAAATGCACCAGAAGGATTTGCACGAAAAACTGCAAAAAGAAGGCATGGAGCGGTTTGCTGACACTGCTGGTGCTGTAGACGGTGAGGATAAAGTCAAATTCAAGAAGTATGAGTCGTACAAACGTGACACTCAGCTTCCAGAAAAGGTTCGAGACTTGAGAATCAACGTTGACACCCGTACCCAAACCATTCTGATTCCAATCAATGGCCGACCAGTGCCATTCCATATCAACTCGTTCAAAAACGGTTCTAAAAACGATGAAGGGGATTTTGTCTATCTTCGATTGAACTTCCATTCCCCTGGACAAGCCACCAAGAAAGATGAGGTGCCATTTGAAGATGCTAACGCTCAATTCTTGAAAAACATCACACTGAGAAGTCGGGACACTGATAGAATGAATGAGGTGTTCAAGAAGATCACTGACATGAAGAAGGCCGCATTGAAGCGAGAGAGTGAACGAAAGGAAATGGCCGACGTGGTCGAACAAGACAAACTGGTCGAAATGAGACAGAGACGACCACTAAGACTAGATAGTGTTTTTGTTCGTCCGGGTCCCGAGGGCAAACGAGTCGCTGGTGCTTTGGAAGTCCACCAGAATGGTGTACGTTATTCGGCACCAGGTGGCCCCGATTCCAAGATTGATGTCTTGTTTTCTAACTGTAAGCACCTGTTTTACCAACCTTGTGACCACGAACTGATGGTTATCATTCATATGCATCTGAAAAACCCAATCATGATTGGCAAGCGTAAGACGTATGATGTACAATTCTACCGAGAAGCCGGGGATATTCAGATTGATGAAACTGGCAACCGAAGACGAAAATACCGATACGGTGACGAAGACGAATTGGAAGCAGAACAAGAAGACCGGCGAAGACGTGTTGCCTTGAACAAGGAATTCAAGAACTTTGCCGAGAAGATCTCGGAGGCTAGTGGTAACATGCTGGATTTAGATATGCCAATGCGAGATTTGGGATTCTATGGTGTGCCTCACCGGTCTAATGTGCTGTTGCAACCAACCACTGACTGCTTGATCCAATTGACAGAAACTCCATTTATGGTCATCACACTGAATGAGGTCGAAATCTGCCATTTGGAACGTGTGGCATTTGGGTTGAAGCAATTTGATTTGGTATTTGTATTCAAGGACTTTAGCAAAACCCCAATCTCCATCAACTCGATTCCGATGGACCAGTTGGACGCTGTGAAAGACTGGTTGAACGAATTGGATTTGGCGTATTTCGAGGGCCCAATCAACTTGAACTGGGGTACTATTATGAAGACTGTGAACGATGATCCTCACGAGTTCTTTGCTGGTGGGGGATGGAACTTTTTGAGTCTGGATGATGATGACGAGGAGGAAGAGGAGTCGGAACCAGAGTCAGAGTTCAATCCTAGTGACGATAACCCTAGTGACGAAGAGGCATCTGAGGAAGAGGAGGAGTATTCTGCTGAGGAGGAGTATTCAGACGAGTCTGAGGGTGGTGATGACGAAAGCGAAGAGGAAGGTGAGGATTGGGATGAGTTGGAGGCCAAGGCCATGAAGGATGATGCCAGGAGAGAGGGTGGAGGCAATGACAAGAAGCGAAAGCGATAAGGTTTGTAATGCGTAGGGCTGTTTATTATTGTGATTAATATATTGTTTATTAAATTATGCTCTGGGTTGCAAAGGTTGTCTAGTATTTTGTGTACCCAGTTTTGGAGGCATTTGGAAGTGTGGTTTTCATGGTGTACTGTAGCACCATAGTGTGCTGTAGATGCAGTTTTCATAATGTAGATGCGGTCTCGTCGGCACCATATGCATCTCGACAACCATCCAGAGTTCCCTACTTCACTCACCCACACCATGAACCAAACTATAGACGAAACAGTACTGCTACTGCCCAAAGCTACCCAGAACATCGAAGACACCGATTTCACTGAGCAGTCGAGAGCATATTCTGATGAGGCCAAGCGTGGATTGGTTGTGCTATCGTACTTGCTGAAAGGCGATCTGACCGACGCGTTCAACCTGATTGAATCACGACGCGTATATAGAGTCAACTGTGCCACGCAGCAGAGCAGCAAGGCCAGCCCGATTCTATTTGCAGAACTACACCAGATGAAGAAAAAGACAGTCAACTATATTGCCAATTGCGAACTCTGGTGGTGCAGTTGTCCGGCCTTTTCAATCTCGTTGTATAGTGGTGAAACCCGTGATAGTTCCGAGCCCTGCCGCCGCACTAGTGCTAGTACTCTGCCAGAGTACCGATTTGGGGGCCGGTTTGATCGAGAGAAGGTTACATGCCCACACCTTGTTGCGGCTTGGCTGGTGGTTAATGGTGTGTTTAGCACGACGCAGGATGTCGAACTGAGCTCTTCTGACTTTGCTCGGGTTGTGTACTATCACGATAGTGTGGTCAATGGAGAATGATGGGGTGATCCCTGTTCCCTTTTTGGGGTAAGAGAGGAGATGACTAAGTGCGGCGCAAAATCG